>CM050164.1:202123005-202378005 GCA_027410445.1 Discoglossus pictus | reverse complement strand
TTTGCCCCCTCTATCCCTCCCCTGTCTCTCTTTGCCCCCTCTATCCCTCCCCTGTCTCTCTTTGCCCCCTCTATCCCTCCCCTGTCTCTCTTTGCACCCTCTATCACTCCCCTGTCTCATTCCCTCCTCTCTCCCTCCCCTGTCTCTCTTTGCCCCCTCTCCAGGCCCGTCTCTCTTTGCCTCCTCTCCCTCCCCGTCTCTCTTTGCCTCCTCTCCCTCCCCGTCTCTCTTTCCCTCTCTCCCTCCCCGTCTCTCTTTGCCTCCTCTCCCTCCTCGTCTCTCTTTGCCTCCTCTCCCTCCCTGTCTCTCTTTGCCCCCTCTCTCCCTTCCCTGTCTCTCATTGCCCCCTCTATATCTCCCCTGTCTCTCTTTGCCCCCTCTATCCATCCCCGTCTCTCTTTGCCCCCTCTATCCCTCCCCTGTCACTCTTTGCTTCCTCTATCCCTCCCCTGTCACTCTTTGCCCCCTCTATCCTTCCCCTGTCACTCTTTGCCCCCTCTATCCCTCCCCTGTCTCTATTTGCCCCCTCTATCCCTCCCCTGTCTCTCTTTGCCCCCTCTATCCCTCCCCTGTCTCTCTTTGCCCCCTCTATCACTCCCCTGTCTCTCATTCCCCTTATCTCCCTCCGCTGTGTCTCTTCCCCCTCTACCTCCCCTGTGTCTCTCCCCCCTCTGTCTCTCCTTGCCCCCTTCTTCCTCCACCGGTGAATCTATGCCCCCCTCTCTTTCTCCCTCCCTTGTCTTTCTTTGCCCCCTCTCTCCCTCCCTTGTCTCTATTTCCCCCCTCTCTCCCTCCCCTGTCTCCCTTTGCCCCCTCTCTCCCTCCCGTGTCTCTCTTTGCCTCCTCTCCCTCCCCGTCTCTCTTTGCCTCCTCTCCCTCCCCGTCTCTCTTTGCCTCCTCTCCCTCCCCGTCTCTCTTTGCCTCCTCTCCCTCCTCGTCTCTCTTTGCCTCCTCTCCCTCCCTGTCTCTCTTTGCCCCCTCTCTCCCTCCCCTGTCTCTCTTTGCCCCCTCTCTCCCTTCCCTGTCTCTCATTGCTCCCTCTATATCTCCCCTGTCTCTCTTTGCCCCCTCTATCCCTCCTGTCACTCTTTGCCCCCTCTATCCCTACCCTGTCACTCTTTGCCCCCTCTATCCCTCCCCTGTCTCTCTTTGCCCCCTCTATCCCTCCCCTGTCTCTCTTTGCCCCCTCTATCCCTCCCCTGTCTCTCTTTGCACCCTCTATCACTCCCCTGTCTCATTCCCTCCTCTTTCCCTCCCCTGTCTCTCTTTGCCCCCTCTCCAGGCCCGTCTCTCTTTGCCTCCTCTCCCTCCCCGTCTCTCTTTGCCTCCTCTCCCTCCCCGTCTCTCTTTCCCTCTCTCCCTCCCCGTCTCTCTTTGCCTCCTCTCCCTCCTTGTCTCTCTTTGCCTCCTCTCCCTCCCTGTCTCTCTTTGCCCCCTCTCTCCCTTCCATGTCTCTCATTGCCCCCTCTATATCTCCCCTGTCTCTCTTTGCCCCCTCTATCCATCCCCGTCTCTCTTTGCCCCCTCTATCCCTCCCCTGTCACTCTTTGCTTCCTCTATCCCTCCCCTGTCACTCTTTGCCCCCTCTATCCTTCCCCTGTCACTCTTTGCCCCCTCTATCCCTCCTGTCACTCTTTGCCCCCACTATCCCTCCCCTGTCTCTTTTTGCCCCCTCTATCCCTCCCCTGTCTCTCTTTGCCCCCTCTATCCCTCCCCTGTCTCTCTTTGCCCCCTCTATCACTCCCCTGTCTCTCATTCCCCTTATCTCCCTCCGCTGTGTCTCTTCCCCCTCTACCTCCCCTGTGTCTCTCCCCCCTCTGTCTCTCTTTGCCCCCTTCTTCCTCCACCGGTGAATCTATGCCCCCTTCCCCCCTCTGTGTCTCTATGCCCCCTCCCCCCCCCGTGTCTCACCCCCCCCCCCCATTTCCTGGCTCCCTTCCCCCATTCTGTCCCTCCCTTCCCCCATTCTGTCCCTCCCTTCCCCCATCCTGTCTCCCTCCTGCTGTGGGCCGCTGGGGAGCATCAGTGCAGCAGGGGGAACTGTGCAGGCTCCCGGGGTGCTGTGGGCTGCTGGGGAGCATCGGTGCGGCAGTGGGAGCCGTGCAGGCTCCCGGGGTGCGGTGAGCCGCAGCTCTCGCTTCCCGAGGGCCGCGGGCTCGCTATGCGAGCCCGCAAGCGTGAGCAACAGCCCGTACGCTCACAACTATATATGTGATTATGCTGACGTAATTTAAGACATTGTAAGGTCTATATGTTTCTATACCATAACCTATAGTCACTACTGAAATATGATTTCACACTTTGCAGGTGTCTTTCAATTTGACAGTTACAAAAAAATTGCCTGCAGTGCCCCTTTCTTAACACACTGCAAGACGTGCCTGATTTTTTATAATAATTGATTAATTGAAAATAAATATTAAATTAACTTAGGCTAAATATTATATTTTAGGCTGAGATAATGAAAGACATTGTAAGCTCTATATGTTTGTAGAAGTAATTACTGAAATATGATTTTACACTTTCAAAGACATTGCAATGGTCATGTCCTATTTAATTTCATAAAATTAGCATAATAGCTACAAGAAAATAATTAATTAATTAATTAAACATAATACGTAAACATCAATTATTTATTCATTACTTACTTTCACAATATGAGGAAGCAAAAATGTAAGAAGACATTCTAACCTCTATATGTGTAAATTGTTGTTTTGTTTGATTTAGTATGTGTTAACAACATTTGTTGTAGTATCCTGTTTTGTGTGCATCACAGTTGATATTAGAGGTTTAGGTTATGGGGTTAGACTTAGAGGTTGGTGCACAGAAAAGCGTATTTATTGTTGGATTTTATATGTGTTAACAATATTTGTAGCATTATACTGTTTTGTGTGCACCACAGTTCAAATTAGTGGTTTAGGTTATGGGGTTAGTGTCTGAGTTTGATGCACAGAAAACAGGATATATCCTTCTATTTTACATGTGTTAACAATGTTTGTTGTAGTATCCTGTTTTGTGTATGCCACTGTTTAGATGATGTGTTATGGTTGTGGGGTTAGGCTTATAGGTTGTGGCATAGAAAACTGAATATATTTTTCATTTTATATCTGTTACCAAAATTTGTTGTAGTATCTTGTTTTGTATGCGCCACTATCATCATTATGGATTGATTTTTTTTGTTTTTGTTTTGTGATATTTTGTTTTGTGTGTGAGAGTGTTAGCATTAGGGTTGTAGGTTCTGGTGTTACGCTTAGAGAGTTATTTATGTTGCAGTGCATTTTTACATTGGTGCACACCAAAATGGATAGATTTGTTTTGTTGTTTTTACTTGTTATAATGTACCTGTTCTGTAGAATTATTAGTTGTGTATAAATGACAGAGGGTCCCCTGCTGCCAATTTTCCTGCGACCCTCTTTAGGCAGTGTCTGTTGAAAAAAATAGACAGAAATGCAAATGTTGAAATATGATAATATTTGTAGTAGTATACTGTTTTGTGTGCACAACAGTCGGTATTACAGGTTTAGGTTATGTGGTTAGGCTTTGAGTTTGGTGCACAGAAAACAGGATATATTCTTGTATTGTATATGTGTTAACAACATTTGTTGTAGTATACTGTTTTGTGTGCGCCACTATTGGCATTAGGGAGTTATTTATTTATTTTTATTTGTGATATTCTGTTTTGTGTGTGTCACTGTTAGCATTAGGGTTGTAGGTTATGGGGTTAGTTAGAGGGTCCCCAGCTATCAATCTTCCTGCGACACTCTTCAGGCAGTGTCTGTTGAAAAAGATGGAGAGAAATGGAAATGTTGAAATAATAGAAAAAAAAATTTTTTTTGTTTTGAGTCAGTGATATTTTTTCTTTGTAACGAAATTTAGTTTTATACATTACCTGTTGGTTTTAATTTCTTGTCTGTAAATTGGTGCACATTCACAGTCTGTGTTAACCGTGCAGTGCTGCAAATTATTCAGTGACCCTGTTCAAGCAGAGTCTGTTGAAAATTATTTAAAAAAAGCAAATTGTGAAATGCAGTGTAAATATTCATGTATATCTATTTTTTTTTTCTAAAAGCATAAATTAGGTTTTAAAACAAATGTTAATAAAAGCTATGTTGTTGTAGAAATGTCTCCTTTTTTTCTTCCTTTAAAATATATTTTTTAATCCCATAGAAAATTTTAGCCCACGTAAACATCGATATGTGTTTGAAAGTTTACTATACATGAATAATGGCTTCTAAATTCTGCAGCACATTTTTTTGTGTGTCAATATTTGAGATTAAATGTTATTTTTTATTTTTTATTATTAATTGGTGTTAATGAATGGCCAAACTTTAGATATATTGGAAATGTTACTGTATATGAATTACATTGTCCTTTTTTTTTATTCTTAATGTAATAATTATAATATATTAATTAATTAATTAATTAATTAATTATAGCTGACCTATTTTTAGTAATTTGCAGATTTTAAACTTCTAAAGTGATAATGAAGTTGCTTCAGAAGTACCGCCTCCAGTGAAATGTCCAGTCACACTATTCATCACCTGAGGAGAAATGTAGAAATGTCTGGAAAGTTTGCCTTCGGCGCTCCCTGCCTAAGTTGTACGGGGTCGTAGCGGGGTCGTAGCCTACGGCGCTCATCTACCCCAGCACAGTGTGCGCCTTCGGCTCTCCCTGCCTAAGGCGTACAGGGTCGTAGGGATGAGCGCCTATGGCTCTCATCTCCACCAGCGCAAGGAGTGCCTTTGGCGCTCCCTGCCAGCAACAACTGTGGCCCTCGCTATGAGTTTCATTAGAAATGCTCTTTTTAAACAGGCACGGACCAGTTTCCGACCAGAGGCAGCATTCGGCCAAGGGGTTGGGCCATGACAAGTTGGGCCAAGTGGGGTGCTTCTACACTACAGAAAAAGAATGCAAAAAATAAATAAATTCCCCAGTGCTGGGCCTCCAAGATGATGGCCCTGGTGTAAGGCACACCCTGCACCACTGGCAGTTCCGACTCTGAATGGTAGTACATCTGAGTCTGTTCAAAATAATTTTGCTGAGGATTTTCTAAAATGAATGGTTAATAATGAGATTGGTTTATAACTGTCCACATGGGACCTTTCGACCACTGTTGTCTCCTAATTCTTTTTCTTGAATCAGGTGCCTGACTCTCCTTTTGACTCTATACAGCAAATTATGAGTGGACATATCAATAGGCAGTTATCTGGTCTGGCCTGTCCATGTAATTGCCTTTTAAGCTGCTGTATATTGCTCAAATTAATGTCCTGGTGTGGTACATTTTCCTTGGCCCCACTTTTAACTTTTAAAAGTATTGTATATATTTGAAAACCTTGAGACTGGCTAACATTATAATTAGGCAGAAAAAAGTTATAAAGCAGTTTTTGAAAAAAATAATAATAATTGTAATGCCTATGCTAGACCGAGGAGGCATCCATAGTAATTTGGTGGAAGTTGAGTGCATGAGTGGCACTTTTCTGGAAAGTAAAGTCTGTGTTTGCTGATGCAAATAGTCTACTTTTGGAAGGGGTAGGGGTGTGACATCAATTTCAATCACATCCACAACATAGTATTCTGACTTATCCCTGTTCCCTCCTTCCCCACCCCTTCCTCCTCTCGTGGATAAAACCCCACATCCATGATCCAGCTCTGGTCCTGCTGTTGTTAACAGACAAGAGCCATGTTTCTTAAACTACAGTGGTCCCTTGAGACCAATAGGGCCTGATATATTATTTGCACATTTATCATTCTAATGTCATTTTAGTCTTTATATTGGTATACACGTTTTTAATTTACTTTGTATTTATTTTATACTATCATCTAATCCCATATGGTTAAGATACACCAACTATTCTCTGTAATTTAAACTGTTTTTATCACCATCCATTGGGCCTTGCAGTTTATTGTTCCTAGATTTAAAATAGCCAAAACCACCCCTTTGTACCTTAAATGCCTTTATACATCCATCTTTAATATTTCATTACAGTAGTAGCCAACTTCTTAAACTGAGGGTCATTGATCAAGGCCTGTAGTTACACAGATTACTCATTCTCCAGAATACATTACTCACTATTGCATCATAGAAAGGGTATTTAATATTAACTCAGGACTTCCCTGAAGGTTAAATGCACTCACTGGAAATCCGTAAAAAAAAGATGCTCCAGTTAGTCCTTAAGTGTCCAAGGTTCACTAAAATGAGAAGAACTTGCAGATGTCATTGTGAGATCCTCATATTCATTTTATAAGCTTTCACATCCAACCCCATTGTACACTAATGCCAAACAGAGAATTGTGTAAAAAGTTTGAACTAATGCCTTTATACACCAGAATCACAGGATTAATGTTATTTCATCAAATAATATCCAATCCATTATAGCTCCAATTAATTGCATACATTATAAATATATGCAGCAAAATATTGTCATTCAAATATGTGGTTACTATACTTGACTGAATATATGATTAAAACAGTTCATTATAATGGATATTGCAAGTCTTATATTATATTTCAAAGTTAATATCCAGTTCATTATAAATATAATGGATTCACATATTTACTTAAAAGTAACACCAGTGCTGTATTTTCCATAACAATGAGATATGTAGACATGTCTAGTGTAACATTTTGCCTTACTAGCTGTCAACTCTATGCTTAGTATATACATGCGAATGTATGTACAAGAGGTTGTTGTTTAGTCGTTCATTCGCGTTCTCTCTATGACCCTCTGGACCACACCACGCCAGACACATGTCAGCTACTGCCTCTCTGAACTCCATCAAGCTATTGTCCATTACATCAATGAACTCCTCTATCCATCTCCACCTCTGAGCAACCCCCACCCCCCCTTCCTCCAGTGCCTTCAATCTTTCTCAGCATCACAGTCTTCTCTTGGGAATCCTGCCGTCACATAATATGACAAAAATATTTGAATTTCAGCCTTATGATCATACCTTCTTGATTTCCTGAGGAATTTTTTATTTGATCTTCTTGCAGTCCAAGGGACTCTAAGCAGTTTTCACCAACACCACGATTCAAAGGTGTTAAACAATGAAGTAAAAAAAAAAAAATTATATATATATATATATATATATATATATATATATACACACACACATATATATATATATATATATATATATATATATATACACACATATATATATATATATATATATATATATATATATATATATATATACTGTATATATATATATATACTGTATATATATATATATATATATATATATATATATATATATATACAGTGAGGGGGAAAAAGTGCGGTGCGGTAGTCCTGTCTTCTTAGCAGAACCCCCCCCCCAAAAGCATAATGTTTCCACCTCCATGCTTGACGGTGGCGATGGTGTACTTGGGGTCATAGGCAGCATTCCTCCTCCTCCAAACACAGCGAGTTGAGTTGATGCCAAAGAGCTTGATTTTGGTCTCATCTGACCACAACACTTTCAATCAGTTCTCCTCTGAATCATTCAGATGTACATTTGCAAGCTTCATACTGGCCACTGTGCTTTCTTGAGTAATGGGACATGCGGGCACTGAAGGCTTTCAGTCCTTCACTGTGTAGTGTGTTTCCAAGTGTTTTATTGGTGACTATGGTCCCAGCTGCCTTGAGATCATTAACAAGATCCTCCTGTGTAGTGCTGGGCTGATTCCCCACCGTTCTCATGATCATTGAAACTCCACGAGTTGAGATGTTGCATGGAGCACCAGACCGAAGGAGACTGACAGGTATTTAGTGTTTCTTACATTTGCGAATAATCGCACCAGCTGTTATCACCTTCTCACCAAGCTGCTTGGCTATGGTCTTGTAGCCCATTTCAGCTTTGTGTAGGTCTACAATTTTGTCCCTGACATCCTTGGACAGATCTTTGGTCTTGGCCATTATGGAGAGTTTGGAATCTGATTGATTGATTGCATCTGTGGACAGTTGTCTTTTAACCAGGTAATCAGATGAGATTAGGAGCACTCCCTTTAAAAGAGTTACATAGTTATATAGTAATTAGGGTTGAAAAAAAATTCTTTCAGTCCATCAAGTTCAACCTTTTAAGATCTCCTCTGATCTGCAATATGCAGATTAAATATTAATTAATTTGTTGATAATTAATTATTAATCAATTATTTAATCATTTATTTTTCATTTTATTTTTAATTATTAATTAATCCAGCGAAAGGCAAACAGAAAAAAAAAACAAGTGAGACTTAGCCAGTCATCTCAAAGGGGAAAAAAAATGTAATTCCTTCCTGACCCCAGATACTGGCGATCAGATTTCTCCCTGGATCAATACTGTCTCTCTAATTATCCATGATAACCCCGAATTCCCTTTTTTATTAGAAATAAATCCAGTCCCCTTTTAAAGTTATCTATCAAATCCGCTGTCACCACCTCCTCTGGTAGAGAATTCCACAGATTAACCACCCTTACTGTGAAGAACCCTTTTCTTTCTTTAAGGTGGAATCCTTTTACTTCTAACCTCAAAGGATGTCCTCTTGTCAGTTGAAAACCTCTTGGCACAAAAGCTCCCTTGACAAATCTTTATACTGACCCTGGATGTATTTATATAATGTAATCATATCTCCTCTTAGACACCTTTTTTCTAGAGAAAATAAGGTTAATTTGGTTAGTCTTTCTTCATAACTTAGCCCCTCCATTCCCCTTATTAGTTTTTTTGCCCTCCTCTGTACCTTTTCCAGCTCTAAAATGTCCTTTTATGAAGTGGTGCCCAAAATTGTACTCCATATTCCAAATGAGGGCGTACTAGAGATCTGTATAGTGGCAGTATTATATCTGCTTCCCTTGCTTCTATACCCTGCTTAATACATGCTAATATTTTATTTTCCTTTGCAGCTGCTGCTTGGCTTTGAGCAATGTTACCTAGGTGGTTGTCCACTAGTACTCCCAAATCCCTTTCAATATCTGATACACCTAGATTTGCTCCATTAAGATTATAAATTGCATGGGTACTTTTCCTTCCCAGATGCATAACTTTACATTTATTCGTATTAAATCTCATCTGCCATTTAGATGCCCCTACCTCAATTTTTTGTAAATCCCTTTGATTTAATTACCTTGCACAACTTTGTGTCATAAACGAAAATGGCGACACTACTTTCCAGGGCCATCTCTAAGTCATTAATAAATATATTAAAAAGGAGAGGACATAATACTGAACCCTGAGGAACCCCACTTACCACATTAGTCCATTCGGAGTATGTTCCAGTTACAACAACCCTTTGCTTCCTGTCTTTTAGCCAGCTTTCAATCCATGAGCAGATATTTACTGCAATTACTGTATCTCTTAGTTTGCACAATAGTCTCCCATGTGGCACTTTATCAAAAGCCTTTTCCAAATCCAAAAAGACTACATCCACTGAGTTGCCATGATCCAGGTTCCTACTAACCTCCTCATAGAAACTAATTAGATTTGTTTGACATGACCTATCCCTCATAAATCCATGTTGACTCCTACTTATAATCCTGTTCAAATATACATATTCTTGTATATTATCACTTATTAACCCTTCTAAAAGCTTCCCCACTACAGAAGTGAGGCTCACTGGTCTATAATTCCCCGGATCTGCTCTTGCTCCCTTTTTAAATATAGGTATCACATCAGATTTTCTCCTGTCATCTGGTAGAGACCCTGTGTTGAATGAATCTTGTAAAATTAAATATAATGGTTTAGCTATTAAAGAACCTAGTTCCCTCAGTACCCATGGATGTATTCCATCAGGACCCAGGACTTTATTAACATTTATTTTTCCAACCTCTTTTGGATTACTTCCTGTGTTAACCAATTATTTGGCAAAGGTAGTGTAGCCCCCATTATGTTGCAGTGTCCCAACCACTGGTACCTCCCTTGTGTATACCGAAGAAAATAACCTATTTAGCTCATTTGCCTTTTCCTGATCCCCAAATTTTCAGATGGCCTGTGTCACATTGTAATGTTCCTATAGCTTCCTTCCTCACCTTCTTCCCATTAACATACTTAAAAAATATTTTAGAGTTAGTCATACTCTCTTTTGCAATACATTTTTCATTTTCTATTTTAGCCAGTCTAATAGCGCTTTTGCAAGCCTTGTTGATTTCCTTGTACTCCCGTAAAGCAGTCTCTGTCCCCTCTTGTTTGTATAATTGAAATGCCTGTTTTTTACTTCGTATCTTGAACTTTAAATCATTGTTAAGCCACAGTGAATGGGATTTACTCCTTTTACTTTTATTCACACATGGTATATGCCGATGTGTATGTACAGTATATTTAGTAAGGATTTCAATGTTGTCCATTTATATTCAGTGTTTTTACCTATCAGTTCTCTGTCCCAGTCTATACTTTGTATTGCTGCCCTTAAATCATTAAAATCTGCCCTTTTAAAATTAAAGAGTTTTTGTTGGCCCCTTAAAATTTTGTTTTTTAATTTAATCTCAAATGAGACTGTGTTGTGATCACTGTTTCCCAAAGGTTGCCCTATTCCAACATTTGATACTATATCAATATTATTTGTGATGATTAAATCTAAGATAGCTTCATTTCTAGTAGGCTCTTGTACAACCTGGGCCAGATAGTGATCCCTGAGTGTACTCAAGAACCTGCTCCCCTTAGCTGAACTGCTGGTCTCATTTATCCAGTTTATTTCAGGGTAATTAAAATCTCCCATTATTAGAACTTGCCCATGCTTAGCTGCATTTCCAATCTGTAACAATAATTGTATTTCCTTTCAGCTATATTTGGGGGTTTATAGCATACTCCTACTAATATTATTTGCTGCTCCGCTATTTAACTCTACCCACAAACATTCAACGTTATCACTAGGTCCATCACAAATATATTCTCTGACTGTAGGTTTAAATTCAGGCTTAACATACAGACAAATCCCTCCTACTCTTTTACCATTGCCTCTATCTTTCCTAAATAGGTTATAACCATCCTGATTAACAGTCCAGTCATGAGATTCATCCCACCATGTTTCAGTAATGCCTATTAAATCCCATTTTTTATTAATTGCTAATAATTCTAATTCTCCCATTTTTCCTGGCAAGCTTCTGGCATTAGCATGCATACACCATATGTTATGAGTCAGTAGTTCTGAAGTGCATGCCACTGTACTTGAGTTACTTAGTACTACCTCTCTATTGACTAAACAACTCATAGGGGAGGAGATGGGGGGAGGGGTAGTAAATTCATCCCTTATACCCTCTACACTTTCTACCCCATTACTTATATATAGTCCCCCCGCCCCACCTACCTACTAGTTTAAAAACTCTTCCAGCCTTTCTACCATCTTATCCCCTAGCACAAAAGCTCCCTCATCATTAAGGTGCAATCCATCCCTGCTGTAGAGATTGTACCCAAGTGAGAACTCAGCCCAGTGCTCTAAAAACCCAAACTCCTCCTTAGTGCACCACATCTTTAGCCACGCATTAACCTCCCTAAGCTCCTTCTGCCTCCCTGGGCTAGCACGTGGCACTGGTAGTATCTCAGCTTATTACCTAGTTCTCTAAAATCATTCTTTAGGACACTCCATCTTCCACTAACTTTGTCATTGGTACCAATATGTACCAAGACCGCCGGTTCATTTCCAGCCCCTCCCAATAATTTGTCTACCCGATATGACGAATCGGAGCACCCGGGAGACAGCAAACTGTTTGATTGCTGAGATCTGGGTGACAAATCACCCTGTCTACCTTCCTAATAATAGAGTCCTCTACCACCAAAACCTGTCTTGCTCTGCCTTTACACTCCTCCAGTGGAACTTTCTAGAACGTTCTCCCGTCTGTTAGAGGGAACAGCTATAGCTGGCATTGCCATTCCTGAATGGACATCCCCAACAGTTTCACTCAATCTGGCAATTCTGTTGGCGTTTGCCAACTCAGAACTGGCCTGCCTCCTCCTGTTCCCTCTGATTCCCCTTCTAACTGTAACCCAGCTATCTCCCTGGACATCCTCACTTGCCCCAGCTCTACCCTCCATGCTAGGCCCAGCTAAACTGTGCTCCGAGAGCACCAACTCCCTTTCCAGTGGAGCAATATCACTAAGTGCTGCAATTCTCCTCTCCAGATCTCAAATTTAAGCTTCCAGAGAGGCAACATGCTCACACCTCTCACAGATGTATGAACCCTGGATGATCTGTTCCAGTATTGCATACATAGGACAGGATGTACACTGAATGAGGTTGCCACTGGACTGACTGAATAATTATTATTTGTCTACAAAATTTTAGTGGGAAAAATAAATATAAAATATATTTGTATAAAGTTTTTCTCCTTAGCACTATAAATCTGTCCTCCCTTTTCTTTGAAGTCCCTCATTTTATTTAAACTCCTACACTTTTACTAGAATTGCACTTGATAATAGAAATGTACGCCCCTTCTCCTGTTTATATTAACTTCTGCCTTCTCACCTGGACACAATTAGTGCACTCTGTAATTAATCAGCCTTTACCTGTGAAGGAAAATCCAGCTCATTACTTATATAAAAAAAAAAACTGTGAGACAGAAAACTGATTGAGAGGGGATCAAATACCTATTTCACTCATTCACCAGCAAATCAATTTATAACTTTTTTGACATGAGTTCTTCCGTTTTTTTTTGTTATTCTGTTTCTCGCTGTTAAAATACACCTACCATCAAAATTATAGACTGATCATTTCTTTGTCGGTGGACAAACATTCAAAATCAGCAGGGGATCAAATACTTTTTTCGCCTCACTGTTTGTGTGTGTGTGTGTGATAGATATAGAACACACACATACATACTGGTCACATATTCTGTATCTGGAATGAGGCAGTGTCGGTATGAAAATGTGAATATATTCCAAATATACGGAAACTAGCTGATTTTCAGAGCAAGCGTGTATGTCACATATTTCCATTCATATAGACAGCTCATTGCGTGTTTTCTAAAAAGAAAAAGAAGACATTAGGCTGTTTTGCATTGAGTCTCATAGGTGATATTAAAGAACTTAATGCTTGCACTGTAATATGTGTAAGATATAATTATATATATATATATATATATATATATATATATATATATATTCACACATCCTTAATCTAAACAAAAGTTACTCAGCACTAAAAGATGCAGACCTCTAGATTATCCACACTAAAAGTCATCTGTATACTAGTAGGATTCCCAATCTTCTCTATATGAGTAATGCTGCACCTACTTCCCTATACCGAGAAGGGAGTGTATAACATGGAGGTTTCCTGGAAACATCTGCACGGTGCTTTATCATACACTTAATAGCTCACAGTGACACTCAAGAAATTACCAAGACACTCATAATCTTTAATGTGCAGTCCAATGCGGAAAATCAGAGCTGCAAAACTTTTGTGCTCAAAAGTTTGCATACCCTGGCAGAAATTGTGACATTTTGGCATTTATTTTGAAAATATGACTGATCATGCAAAAAAAAAAAAAAAATGTCTTTGATTGAAGGATAGTGATCAAGTGATCATATGATTTATTATCATATAGTTGTTTGGCTCCCTTTTAAATCATAATGAAAACAGAAATCACCCAAATGGACTGGATCAAAAGTTTACATACCCTTGAATGTTTGGCCTTGTTACAGAGACACACAAAGGTGACACACAGACAGGTTAAAATGTTAGCGCTCGTACTGAAGCACTGAGCAGGCTAGATATTGAGCCACGGGGAGCAGAAAAAAAAAGTCAAAAGACCTGCGCAACAAGGTGATGGGACTTCATAAAGATGAAAAAGAATATAATAGAAAAAAGATATCCAAAGTCTTAAAAAGGCCAGTCAGTACTGTTCAATCACTTAAGTGGAAAATTCTGGGATCTCTTGATACCAAGACAAGGTCAGGTAGACCAAGAAAAATAGAGCTTTATGGTCACAACCATAAGCGTTATATTGGGAAATTATCAACAAGGCCTATAATGAAAATAATACCACCCCCAGTGTGAAGCATGGTCGTGGCTCACTGATGTTTTTAAGGTCTCCTGATCTTAATATCATCAAACCACTCTGGGGAGATCTCAAACGTGCGGTTCATACAAGACGACTCAAGACTTTGCATGACCTGGACAAATGGGCAGCTATACCACCTGCAAGAATTATGGGCCTCAGACGACTATTACAAAAGATGGCACGCTGTCATTGATGCTAAAGGGGGCAATACACAGTATTAAGAACTAAAAAGTATGCAAACTTTTGAACAGAATCATTTCATTTTTTTCTTTGTTGCCATGTTTTGTTTGATTGTGCCATTCTGTTATAACCTACAGTTGAATATGAATCCCATAGGAAATAAAAGAAAATGTATTTTGCCTGCTCACTCGTGTTTTCTTTAGAAATGGTACATATATTACCATTTCAATGGGAATGCAAATTTTTGGGCACAAGGTTTTTTCATTTCACTTGGTTAAATCTGAAGACTTTTTTTGCAACTGCAAAATGGATGACGGTCTTATAGTACATATGAATCATCTGTTTTTTTTTTGTTTTTTTTTTAACAGATAACAAGGGCAGATTGCATTCCAAAATGTGCATGTACGAGTAATAAGTGACCGATTTAGGAGTTGTATGCAGTCTATATGTGCTACCGCTGTACCGTGTTCTGATTATGTCATTGGTGCATGTGATAGTCCCTCCTTTTAGCTACAGTCCAACCTTACAGCAGATACTGTATTAATTTGTTATTATATTTTCCATAAGAATGATAAATAACTTGTGGAAAGCCCAAAAACATACAGATTGAGTAAAAAAAAAAAAAAGTGTATCAGATTCTTAGCCGAAGTGAACAAAGGTCCACGGTCAAACAAGAAATCCAAGATATACACTTTTATGGGCAAATATGAATTTAACCAGGATGCAGAATTCAAACATGTCATTTAATATCTCACTTCTACTATACAGCGGGTTGGTTGACATGAAACTTACGATCAAAGTACAAAACATTAAATTACAACCATTTTCCTCGCTAAAAAAAAAAAAAAATTAAAAAAGAAAAAAAAATAATAATATGTTGCAAATGTACAAAAGGGAGTTCAGATCTGTTGTCCCTTTCACAGCCAGAGGGGCAAGCAATGCACTGATCACCCCAGCAATCTGTTGCATGCACACCCGAGGCAGCAAAAGGGGGAGGGGGTTACCTAAAGAAAAGCATAGGCGCATACAAAGTTACTAAAAGCGAGGGAGGACATTATTACAGTGGTCACTCTCTCTGTTCCATCTTCACTTTGGGGGGTTTTAAAAAGGTTCTGGACTTCTTTTCTTTCTTTCCTCCTTTTTTGTGTGACTGGAAGGTTCTCCAGCTGTCCACACGCCCGTCGCGGCTTTCCTGGAAAAGAGGAAAATATAAAATTGTTGAAAAAAAACAAAACTATATCATACACTATATTAGAGGCCAAAATGTTAGAGAAAGAAGGCAGACAATGTGTTCCTGCCATATTTAGTACATCATATTTATAGAATATAATTATCATTATTCTGCTAATAATTTAACTCTACTATAGTTCTTTTAAACATATTTGATTACATAATGCCACAAAGTGAGGTTGACAAAAATGTATAATACTTAGGAGCCACATAGATTTCATAGAAATCAGACAGCATGTTGTAAGTCAGGGAGGAGACCCATTCCTATAGATAAAATACTTTAGGCTCCTAAACAGTCTCCAGTATAAAAATCTTAGGAGCCCAGGAATCCAAAATGTGTCCAATGCGGTCCAACAAAGCAATTTGTGTTTGGATAATAGGATGAGCTCCAGTAGTATATTCTATATAGAGTTATGGGTCTGCTTAGTGTACAACTTAATTGTTATATTTTAGTAAAGCCAACCAAACCCCAATTTTTGGGGTGTTCAATATATCCTAATTAGCTTGTATTTCTAATCTTTATCAGTATTAATTGCTCATTTGTATATTCACAATGAAATATAACCACTAGCTATATAAGCATTAAGTGTTCCTTGATATTAGCAAGATGCCTTTGAGAGGTTCAAATTTCTCAGCATTCGATCAAACATTCAGACAGCAAACACAAGCTCAATCTTAAAAGGGTCACAGCCAAGGTCTGAATTATTACTGAAACAAAAAGCACAGATGAAAATGTTAGATAAGGGACCTTGAAAGTTAGGTATGTTTAACAAAAGTACCAGAAGAGGTACTCTCTCTGCTACTAACTTTATCTCTGGTAATTAATCGTTACTCAGATGTGGTTAAAAAGCAGCATTCCAGTTTGTTACATTTGCATTAAATCAGGAGCTTATATATGTTAAAGCTTATTTTAGAATTATTATTACATACCAACGGGACAAGTTCTACTTGCTTATCATGCCCACCTGGGAGTTAATCACCTTAGACAGCAGAAAGGGAAGATCTTTTTAGACACTTGATGCTTAAAATATGTGATATTTTCTTGTTCAATTGAAAAGGTAAGAACATCTAATATTGTGGATGCATCATTTGCTAGTTATTAGCACACCTCACTGCTGAATGTCACTCAAACAACAAAATGTTCTCTGAATTTACAGGCAACTACTCCGCATTCATTCAAATCCTAAAATGGGAAATTTGTCTGAATTTTAAAGATCAGTATAGACCGTTGCATTTATTTATTTATTTTTTGCAGTTAAAAAAATGTGCTTTGTTACTACCCATTTTATTGTGTAAAAATAAGATGGTCCAGGGACTTCTCTGAAATTTCTCTGCCCAGCGACCACACAAATTGTCTCATAGACCCTGAATTTCAACACACAAAAAGGAACTGCTTTTGTGATGTAAATGGATATTTTGAGAAAAGCCTGAAACTTGTTTTGGGTCATTAAAACATTTTGGGAACATTGTGTCTCATCTGCCATGAAAATGTACAGTGACATTTAAACAAATATCAGTGATGGGACAGCATCAATCCAATGAATCACTCTTCTGAGGTCATAGAATTGTACCTCAAAGTTTTTCTGCCACTCTCTCTCCCTTTTGGCTTTTTCTTGTGCTTCTATTTCTTCCTCTCTTTGTCTTTTCCTGAAAAAAGAAGGGAACAATTAATTGAGGTAGCATACTGCTGCATAAAAGAAACAATTATATGGAAAGATAGGTGGTGGTATAGAAAGCGGTTACATGGAGAGCTCAGAGAATGTATACTGAGAAGTTACATAGAGATAGGAAGGTATATAGAGAGTTGGCACTCAGTTAATAGGTTAAAGAAGCACTATAGTTCAAGAAAATTGCCACTCGTTTGTGAGGTATGTTACACAGACATTAGTGGCTGTGTAAGCCATGGACATAAAAACATTTAGAGAAAACCAGAATATGTGAAAACTGTTCCTGAATAGAGGAATCAATTTGGTCTATAACATGACCTCCTGAGAGGCAGATCATGGAAGTTTTTAATCTCTAAAGTAGAGGAGGGAGGTGAACAACAAATGTATTGCTCTCCAGAAATGAAAGTGCCCCTCTCAAACACACAAATGTTAAATGAACATGGATACCTCTAGTGTGAAGCAAACACACCAAGTTATGTTTGTCTGATGAAAAACGTTTTTATTTTATTTTTTACTTTTTATCAGACTGAGAACATATATACTTTTTTCATTGCACAGCAGCCTTTTAATAATCCATATTATATGTAGAACAGTTTAAAAACAAGTTGACTACCCCACCATGGCCAACACCATATTTATTGCAAATTGATGAGAAGAGTACAAACCTTTCATGCATTTCTTTTGCCTCCCTTTCCTTCCTTTTGATTTCCAGTTCGGCAAAAAGTTTCATGGTCTGTTTGTATATAGCCTGTTTAAACTACAAGCATGAAAAAACAACAAGAATTAAAATAAAATAAAAAGTGCTTCATTTTATCCAAAGCTTTTACTTTGTGCTGAAATGGGTTACACATTTTTGTTTAAAGGCAACTGACAAAAGTAAACATGGCAAATATGTTTATAAAACCCACTGTTCTCTCTCAAAAATATAAGCCTGCTTGCCTTGGGCTGATTAGGTACATATTTCTTTTTTACCTGGTGTTCTTATGAATTACAAAAGGAACTCACAAAAATAAAACACTATTCAAGTTTATTGTATTGTGCTGCGCTAAACTGCCAAAACAAAAACACACACAATTATTTAAATAATCATGTTTGACTACTTAAACACATCTACTGCATTGTTCCGGCTTACTTCCAAATGGGTTTATGTTTAGGTCTAAAAGCTCAATGCACTCACATCACTGACCAACATAGTCGCACAGTAAATGATCTTTATTGGCAGAAATATTCTAAAACAAGGAGTAGAACCAGTCAAAAATGTTTCAAAACTGGAGTCACAGAGCACATCCAGGTGCTAAGATTTGGCTGCAAGGCATCCATGCCCCCCTGTGACCGCACAAAGAATTGCATTTTTTTTTTTGTGTGTTTACAGCGGCTATGGCTCAGTAGCCTTGAAATCAGAAGTGATTGACAACCTACTTTTACTGGACAATGATTTTGGAATAAATTCTGGTATTTATAGCTTGGCTTTTAAAGCCTTTTGGGATATTTAAAACCATTGTTGTACATACAACTATTTCACAAAATATCATTTGGTTACTAGTAGGAAATTAATCTTCTAATGAAAAATTGTTTCTCCATTTTATGTAAATACATTATAAAAACTTTAAACTAACATTTTTGATAGTGGATTTATGAATTATGAATTCACTAAATTGTATATTACCAGCTTTTGAAAGCGTATCAAGACATACATATAGCTCACGTTAGATTGCATATCTGGTAGCATGAGAGTGGAGCGCTTAAAGATCTGCTGTGATCATTTTTTAGATGGTCTTTTGAACAGTTAAACTTGATAATGGGCAAAATGTTTTAAGAAAAGTAAAAAAAATACAGGCTTTACATTTTATTATTTAGATACATGATTTACTGTGCACGTCCATTTTCTTTTCTGAGCTGACCCTCTCTGATACTTTTTCAAGTGGGTGCATCCTTGCAAAATAATTACCTTTAAAATGAGTGCTATTGAAAGCAATGACATTATAACCTGTCATATTATCATTGTGCAGATACAAGCACTGCAGAATAATAATAAGAAAGGTAATAAGTTATTTTATTACATTCTGAAAACATTTGTAGTTGTTCAAAATTAGCAGCAGATACAGATGAGCCAGTTAGAGGCTCCAAAAGTGGTTGCATAGTAAGTGCCTCATAGGTACACATACAGTTTTATCCCTAAAACCTGACATATCTGGGGTTCCAAAATCATTTTATGAAGCAACCGGGACTGGTATCAAGTTCAGAACAGCCTTCAAACACCATCATCACAGATTAAATTATTTATGCAGGTTAGAGAGCATGCTCACTTTGAAAAGAGCAAGGTTTTGAGATTGAGGCATAAGCATCCTTCTCCTGTAAGACATGTTCCATGTTATCTGACGTGCTTAATTAATGAATCCTCTGATGATTGTGTTTATTTGAATGTTATTGTGAATTTGATCACTTGAAACCAGGCAGCAGAGGCGGCCACAATAACTGCTAACCGTAATGTATTTTCCTGCTACAGCCTCTCTTAACTTCTGTTTGTGCATGTATTTTGAGGGGTGTTTAATGGTAAACTAAATAAACTCGTAATAAAGAACAAAACAAAAACAGTGACAGATATCAGTTACTATTTTCTCAAGTGAACATGTTCTTTATTTCCCCTCATGCCTAGTAGTAATGAACTGCTGTTGATATCACCATTACCATAGAAGGTGGGTTTTGCACTATATATAAAATAAATCCTTATCTCCTAAATTTTAAAGCACTTCCAGTTGCAAATATGTTTCTTTTCATATGTACTTTGAATTTTGACAATTGGGACATTTCTGTATCATTTCAACTTATTAAGGAGATTAAGAAGTATGTTCTACTTTGAACCAGTGCTCCTGATCCATGTTTATATTTCCATTTAACCACATAACCCTGATGGACTTACAACTTCAGGGTCATCTTCCTCAACGTTTAATGCCTTTCCTTCTTTTTTCAATTGCTTCTTTTTCTCTTTCACCTGTAAAACAACCCAAGATAAACATCCATTAAACATACTAAATATATAATGTACAATCAATTATTGTTCAACATTTTAAATATTGGTGCAATATGCCCAAGCAAAACAAGGTGTTTAAATTTTTTTTTTTTTAAAGTAGGAAACCTCAAAACCCCAAGGTCTTGAAAATGTCTGTGTCTAATACAGAACAACATCTGAACAAAAAAAACATGATATTAAAGCAGCTGGTACAATGCATTTGATATGATGTTGAACAGTGTGTTTCTTTTTTGAAACTGAAGCTCATGGAGCAGAATATACTGCTTTGAATGTATAACTGTCTTTGGGGTGTGTCCCTGTGAGCCAATGTGCAGCAATATAGCTGTACGAGTCACAAGTATCTGCCAATGAGATCTAGAGTCATGCAGTCTGCTCACATAAAAGTATTTCAGGAAAAAAAAAAAAAAATTAGAATGTTTAAAGCATGCATGTTAGTAAATGTTAATGCTATGTCCCTTTAAACCTACCTCTTAATTCTAAGTAGCACCCAGAGCAACACTCTCACTTTCTGGAACCTCCTCCTTTCTTTCTGTTCTCTCTCATGTAGGGTGCCATGTTTCACAGTTGAGACCCAAGACCACACCCACAGGTAGTGGCTTCACACTGCGAGTGGCTCATGATGCACAAACACACATCACCATCTGCTGGCAACAGGTAGTGTGCAACCACTCCCTTATCTTGGGTTACAGATATGAAACATTGCACCCTACATGAGAGAAAACTGGAAGAAGAAAGTGGGAAGTTACCCAACGATGAGAATCTATTGTTCTAGGGGATGGTCAGAAGTAGTTTTTATATGACAATTACATTGAGAGGAGAGGCTGAGAGAGTAGCGGTACTTACAATGTGTTCAATGTACTCATAACCAGCCTGGATAACATCAAGTGCCCTTTTTTTCTGCTCTTGGTCCAATAACCGCTTGTATGCCTTGTCTACAGCTGAAATGGGACAAGGAAATATTCAATGAGGAACAACCCATACAAAAGGGGAAGTAGTCTGAACAATCAAGCGGTTGGAAGAAGAGTAGAATGGAAAGAAGCTTCCTAATTTCTTCTTGGACTATTATAAAAAGCACAAACTAGAGGAGGATGCCATTAGTAAAGGCTGGAACAAGGAAGAGGGGGAACAAAAGCAATGAGGAGGTGCAGAGATTTGTGGGGGTGGGGAGGAGGTAAAAAGTCAAGGAGAGAGAAGTAAACCAGAGGAAAGGTCGTTCAGGCATTGGAGAGTTCATTTGGGTACAAGACGATTACAAATACAAGAAGATGAAAAGGGATGTGGCAAGTACACTAAATAAAATATAATTAAAAAACAGTGACTTGCCTTCAAAAGCCTTCTGAGCCCGGTCGGTATCATCTTGATTTTTGTCTGGATGAACCAATATAGACAGCTGCAGGACAACACAAATTGGAAGATTTTAAAATATATAGAACATTCTACTTTTCCTCATTATACTTTAAAATGTATCATTTCGCTTTCTCACTGTAAAAATACAAGTGTTTAAAAAAAAAAAAAAAAAAACAGTGGCCATTCATACTGTGGATCAAAATAAACTAGCAATTTTGTTACCCATTTATATCCTGGTATTATGCATACTACAGCAGAATAGCAAGCAAATGCAAAACATGTTTTTTCAGTTTTACAGAGTATAATTACATTTAATTAAATGTGTCCTTGTGGATTATTGGTTATTTTATTTAGTACTTCCACGCATTGTTGTTCATTTCAAATGTGTTGAGAGAGGAAAAAAAAAAAGGTTCTTTAGACCTTTAAAAAGGAAATGTAAAATTTTGTTTTCCTACATATAATTAGCAAAAACATATTTAAAATGCTAGAATAAGTGTACATAAAGGGCCATTGTAGTGCAAAACTTTGTGTTTTAAACATTACAATATTTTTTTGCCATGGAAAATAAATTATACAGAAAAATTAACAAAATATGTAAATAAAAACACAAACACTGCGTTTGATCACCCTTTATCTTACAGTTAATTGTTTTCTTAGGATTTACATAGAAATCAACAGAAACAAAAGCACAATATTTTGCAGTTCAGATATCCATAAGGCTTACTGCCTGCTTCTCCCATGCATTGGGCCCTTTGCTCGGAGCACAAGCCAACTACAGAAAAAAAAAATGATCATGCTTTCTGGGTCTTTAATGTGTTCAGTCTTGTTTCATGAAGGTGGGCTGCACGCAAGACAATGGACCCACTACCGCAAAGGCTAAACTCTAATGGCAATAATCTCACATTAACTAAAGATATGAATCTCAGTGGGTGGACCAGAAAAGCTAATTAACATCTCAAAATTGTGAACTTCAATAATAGTTTCCTTTTTTTAGAACACCCAATTGTTAAAGTACTTGTTACTACCTATTACTAATCTTAAATTATACTATATACTGTAACTATTGTGTCACATTAAAGTTGTAAATGTATCATAAATCTGCTCCACAATGTAGTGAGGTCCAAATGCTTCCTCCATCCCCTGCCAATTTTTCAATACACTGTATAAACTAACCGCAGACATGGAACAAGCATTTGGACTTGCCTTTGTGTGGAACAAGATTAGAGAGATTACAATGTTTTATGCATAAAGAGTAATAATAATTTGCAGGACACGGGATATTTTATGGATTCCACGGATACAAAAGCATTGAAAATTATTTGTAAACAACTTTATACACCCATTGTAGTTATTTGTATTATCAAGTAATTCATGTACCGTAATGGAATAGGTTTAAGTGTTCGTAAAATTCTCATTTTTTCCCCCCATAAACAGACCCTGTTTACTTATGGCTAGTGTTCCAGGGTTCAGTTCTACCATACAGAGAGGCTGGCCATCTATATGAACCCTGGTGCATTAATAAGAAACAACCAGCCATCTAGAATTATCAGAAAAATGTAATGGAATTGTTACTATATTTAAAGAGACACAAACATATGACATAAGAACACGTACAAAGCGTGCTTAATAAGAATATGGCTTCCTGTTTATTCCCTTGAAATGTATATGTAGCTTATTAATATACTTATTTGTTTTGCATACTCTTGGCACTAGCTGTTATTTCATGTAAAGTTAGGAACTCCATAAGTGGGCTATTTTTTTTTTTCTGTTGGAAGATCTAACTTCCACCAAGTAAGCACAGTTGATTGATTTCTCCTTAGCACAAAGAAACCTAAATCAGTTACTGAGGCTGGGGTTAGTGTGGTGATAGGGCCTGCTATGTTTCACTACCTTTGGATGTTGCTGAACTTTTGCAGAAAGTAAATGTCTATAGTTTGTCTGTATAACACAGTAGCAGTTCGAGGGAATAAAAACGAATGCATGTTTATTTATTGAAATGTTTTTTGTGCTTGCTCTTACAATGTCATATGAAGGTGTCCCTTTAGTTCAGTTTAAATCCTTTTAAACCGAACTGCAGATTACAGGGTACCTGCCGAAATCTCTTCTTGATTTCCTCATCCGTGGCTTCTGGGTCTAGCTGCAGTACCTAGAGAATTAAAAAAAAAAAAAAAAAACACAAATTAAATAACGATTTCATGTGAATTTATTAAATACAAAAAACAGCTGTTTTTATCAAATTAATGTACCATGTTACACGACACAAAGAATCAAACACATGGTTTTATTTATTTTTTTAATTAAAATAAGGATTAGCAATAAAATCTGTATTTGGAGAGAAAGAAAAACATAATGTATCTTTTAAAGTCAACCTTTAAATTTTAGCATTTCAGTGTCAACAGATCGGCTTTTCCTCCCCCTCCATCAGATGTCCAGGGGGTTGAAGCAGATCCATTGCTGCAGTGCCACCTGTGCCGATAACAGACTAGTTTTGCAGAAATTTTAGGCAGAATCAAGAACAGATATACTTCCACCTCTGGACACCTGGTAGGGGGTGGACAAAAGCAGCTCTACTAGAGCCTGCAACAATAAAGCTAAATGTGAATGTTTATCTTCAAAGCCTGATTTGACTTCAGTGACCCTAAATATGAAAACAACTTGTGAACAAACATTTTTTTTTGGGGGGGGGGGGGGGATGCCCAATATACAGATCCAGATTGGGAAGACAAAATCAAAATTATCAGGTCCCATTTTAGCAAGACGATGTTGAATGCCTGCTTACAGAGCAAACATGGGAGAAAGTGGGGGGGGGGGGGGGGGGGGTGGGGGGGGGGAGAGCATTGCTGTGGTAATACAATAGGGAATTACTTAATCATCTAATAACTGGATCGCAAAAGACAAATTCATTGTTCACATACGCAAAACCAAATGTTGGCAGAAATGCAGAACATTCAGATATTACTATACAACAAGATAATTTGAAATACCTCCTATGAAAATATTTCTCATAAAAAAAATACTAATTCGTGAGTATCATAAGTTAGGGAGGATTTATCATTCTTGAAAACACTGACAATCTAATAAACATACATGTTTCATAAAACATGCAAAATGTAGATTTTGAATGTGAATTTCAAAAGCTGGGTTCACAAATGTGGGACCCAGGGAGACTGTTCTTTTTATGACTAGTATCTAACTTTTTTTGCTATGCTTTATAAATCTCCCATGGTCCCTACATCTGATAACATTTAATGAAATAAAAGATTACCCTGAGTGTTCCAGACCATACAAATTTAGTTTGTGCCTTCTTACCTCATATGGATTTAGGTTGAAATAGGATGAGCCAGGTCTGGTCAGCCTCTCAATCTGCTGCTTTGGGGTAAGGACAGAGTCTCGCTTCTCAATCTGTTTGACCTGCACATACATGAAATACTTTATGAATACATGCTATTTAAAGTAACATTTGCAGATGACATGGTATGACTGGGTACTGAGATCAATGAAATATATTTTTGCATGTAATCCCTAAAACATGTTTCCATGTTTTATATGTTAAACACCCACTGAATGATAAAAAAAAACTCATACAGGGTCAGTAGTATGTAAAACAACAAAATCCATTCATAAAACAAACATACAACAAAAAAAAACTTTTAAAGTGATACATCATAGTCATACAGATAACAATATACATGTAGAAAATAAAAGAAAATATTTGTATTTGCATGTTGTGATAATCTCTAGTCTCACTCTATGTATATCTTCATATTAGTGCTGTGCTATTCACTCTCTTCCTCTATTTACACCTGTATTCACAGTGTTGTACGTTTTTTTTCTCTCTATCATCATATGGTATTTGTGTTCTGTTCTCTAGTCTATTATATACATATTATCTTAGTGCAGCACTCTTCCTTAGGCCTCTATATTATATACATATTATCGTAGATCTGCACTCTTCCCTAGTACCAGTGTTTCTAGCTTTCTTTCTCTCTCATATACATATTATCTTAGTGTTGCTCTCTCTCCATCTTAGTGTAGCACTCTTCCCTAGTCCCAGTCTCTCTCATATTGGTGTTGTTCTCTTCCCTAGTTGGTCTCTCTCTCATACATATTATCTTAGTGCAGCACTGCCCCTAATCCAAGTCCCTCTCTGTCATTATACTGTATTAGTGAAGCACTGTCCACCAGTCCCAGTCTGTCTCATTATATTGTATTAGTGCAGCACTGTCCACCAGTCCCAGTCTATCTCATTATATTGTATTAGTGCAGCACTGTCCACCAGTCCCAGTCTGTCTCATTATATTGTATTAGTGCAGCACTGTCCACCAGTCCCAGTCTGTCTCATTATATTGTATTAGTGCAGCACTGTCCACCAGCCCCAGTCTGTCTCATTATATTGTATTAGTGCAGCACTGTCCACCAGTCCCAGTCTGTCTCATTATATTGTATTAGTGCAGCACTGTCCACCAGTCCCAGTCTGTCTCATTATATTGTATTAGTGCAGCACTGTCCACCAGCCCCAGTCTGTCTCATTATATTGTATTAGTGCAGCACTGTCCACCAGTCCCAGTCTGTCTCATTATATTGTATTAGTGCAGCACTGTCCACCAGTCCCAGTCGGTCTCATTATATTGTATTAGTGCAGCACTGTCCACCAGTCCCAGTCTGTCTCATTATATTGTATTAGTGAAGCACTGTCCACCAGTCCCAGTCTGTCTCATTATATTGTATTAGTGCAGCACTGTCCACCAGTCCCGGTCTGTCTCATTATATTGTATTAGTGCAGCACTGTCCACCAGTCCCAGTCTGTCTCATTATATTGTATTAGTGCAGCACTGTCCACCAGTCCCAGTCTGTCTCATTATATTGTATTAGTGCAGCACTCTTCCCTAGTGGGTCTCTCTCTCATACATATTATCTTAGTGAAGCACTGCCCCTAATCCAAGTCCCTCTCTGTCATTATATTGTATTAGTGCAGCACTGTCCACCAGTCCCAGTCTGTCTCATTATATTGTATTAGTGCAGCACTGTCCACCAGTCCCAGTCTGTCTCATTATATTGTATTAGTGCAGCACTGTCCACCAGTCCCAGTCTGTCTCATTATATTGTATTAGTGCAGCACTGTCCACCAGTCCCAGTCTGTCTCATTATATTGTATTAGTGCAGCACTGTCCACCAGTCCCAGTCTGTCTCATTATATTGTATTAGTGCAGCACTGTCCACCAGTCCCAGTCTGTCTCATTATATTGTATTAGTGCAGCACTGTCCACCAGTCCCAGTCTGTCTCATTATATTGTATTAGTGCAGCACTGTCCACCAGCCCCAGTCTGTGTCATTATATTGTATTAGTGCAGCACTGTCCACCAGCCCCAGTCTGTGTCATTATATTGTATTAGTGCAGCACTGTCCACCAGTCCCAGTCTGTCTCATTATATTGTATTAGTGCAGCACTGTCCACCAGTCCCAGTCTGTCTCATTATATTGTATTAGTGCAGCACTGTCCACCAGTCCCAGTCTGTCTCATTATCCTGTATTAGTGCAGCACTGTCCACCAGTCCCAGTCTGTCTCATTATACTGTATTAGTGCAGCACTGTCCACCAGTCCGTCTCATTATACTGTATTAGTGCAGCACTGTCCACCAGTCCCAGTCTGTCTCATTATATTGTATTAGTGCAGCACTGTCCACCAGTCCCAGTCTGTCTCATTATATTGTATTAGTGCAGCACTGTCCACCAGTCCCAGTCTGTCTCATTATATTGTATTAGTGAAGCACTGTCCACCAGTCCCAGTCTGTCTCATTATATTGTATTAGTGCAGCACTGTCCACCAGTCCCAGTCTGTCTCATTATATTGTATTAGTGCAGCACTGTCCACCAGTCCCGGTCTGTCTCATTATATTGTATTAGTGCAGCACTGTCCACCAGTCCCAGTCTGTCTCATATTGTATTAGTGCAGCACTGTCCACCAGTCCCAGTCTGTCTCATTATATTGTATTAGTGCAGCACTGTCCACCAGTCCCAGTCTGTCTCATTATATTGTATTAGTGCAGCACTGTCCACCAGTCCCAGTCTGTCTCATTATATTGTATTAGTGCAGCACTGTCCACCAGTCCCAGTCTGTCTCATTATATTGTATTAGTGCAGCACTCTTCCCTAGTGGGTCTCTCTCTCATACATATTATCTTAGTGAAGCACTGCCCCTAATCCAAGTCCCTCTCTGTCATTATACTGTATTAGTGCAGCACTGTCCACCAGTCCCAGTCTGTCTCATTATATTGTATTAGTGCAGCACTGTCCACCAGTCCCAGTCTGTCTCATTATATTGTATTAGTGCAGCACTGTCCACCAGTCCCAGTCTGTCTCATTATATTGTATTAGTGCAGCACTGTCCACCAGTCCCAGTCTGTCTCATATTGTATTAGTGCAGCACTGTCCACCAGTCCCAGTCTGTCTCATTATATTGTATTAGTGCAGCACTGTCCACCAGTCCCAGTCTCTCTCATTATATTGTATTAGTGCAGCACTCTTCCCTAGTGGGTCTCTCTCGCATACATATTATCTTAGTGAAGCACTGCCCCTAATCCAAGTCCCTCTCGGTCATTATACTGTATTAGTGCAGCACTCTTCCCTAGCCTTAGTCTCTATAACACATCCCCCAGTCCTGCCACTCTCTGTCCATATGACGGGTATATTCGCCAGTCTCATCACCTCGGTATAAAACGTGTTGAACGCTTCATCCCCCATACCGGACGGGCCATCAGCTTCGGGAGCCGCCATCTTACCGCCAGCCGAAGCTGAAAACGTCACCACGTGACCGCACGCACATGGGAAAGCGTCATCGAGAGAGCGCGGCTAATACTGGCGTGATGACGTCTGAGACTAGGCATTAACCGATTGTGCGCCACACGAGTGAAGGAAAGTGATCCAACTGATGTGCCTGATAATAATGTGTGTACATAAGCTATGATTGTGCAGCATCTTATGTCGGAGTCTATCAGCACAATATGTAGCTCCAAACACCTTAAAGGGATATTTCACAACACAAGATGTTCTCATTTGAAACCGTAAACATAAAAAAATATAAGTGTAAATGTTATATTATCTGCCTCCTATTGCTATAAGGCCTCTTTATGTTATTTGTACACGGGCTGTTAGTATATACAGTGGAACCTCTATATATGTCAGCACCACTTTTTCCGCAAAACATGCTCGAATATTTGTCCAAACATCCAATATTTGTCACGAAAAATCACCCACCACATGGAAAGCAGAATATAAATGCATTCAATGATAATGAGATTCTATATCCATCAGATTCGGTATTCTTCTGTGCCTCATGAACGGGTTAATGATGAATATAGAGGTTCCACTGTAGCATAAAAGTTTACATTTTTTTTATTAGCTTTTAAATTGTCTGTTTTCTCCCCAAACAGAGCAGTGTATCTCCTTTTACCTGTGTCTGCCAGGGTTGTGGTCAGCTCTGTCTGTGTGCTGGACTATCATGGAGCTTGGACGCAGGCTGGGCAGATATATTGTGCTGTTCTGGTGTCCCTGTCTCTGTCTGTACCTTATTATCTGCATGTTGTGCTGTTCTGGTGTCATTGTCTCTGTCTGTACCTTATTATCTGCATGTTGTGCTGTTCTGGTGACCCAGTCTCTGCCTGTACCTTATTATCCTCATGTTGTGCTGTTCTGGTGTCCCAGTCTCTGCCTGTACCTTATTATCTGCATGTCATGCTGTTCTGGTGTCCCAGTCTCTGCCTGTACCTTATTATCTACATGTTGTGCTGTTCTGGTGACCCAGTCTCTGCCTGTACCTTATTATCTGCATGTTGTGCTGTTCTGGTGTCCCAGTCTCTGCCTGTACCTTATTATCCTCATGTTGTGCTGTTCTGGTGTCCCAGTCTCTGCCTGTACCTTATTATCTGCATATTGTGCTGTTCTGGTGTCCCAGTCTCTGCCTGTACCTTATTATCTGCATGTTGTGCTGTTCTGGTGTCCCAGTCTCTGCCTGTACATTATTATCCTCATGTTGTGCTATTCTGGTGTCCCAGTCTCTGCCTGTACCTTATTACCCCATGTTGTGCTGTTCTGGTGTCCCAGTCTCTGCCTGTACATTATTATCTGCATGTCGTGCTGTTCTGGTGTCCCAGTCTCTGCCTGTACCTTATTATCTGCATGTTGTGCTGTTCTGGTGACCCAATCTCTACCTGTACCTTATTATCCGCATGTTGTGCTGTTCTGGTGTCCCAGTCTCTGCCTGTACCTTATTATCCGCATATTGTGCTGTTCTGGTGTCCCAGTCTCTGCCTGTACCTTATTATCTGCATATTGTGCTGTTCTGGTGTCCCAGTCTCTGCCTGTACCTTATTACCCTCACGTTGTGCTGTTCTGGTGTCCCAGTCTCTGCCTGTACCTTATTATCTGCATGTTGTGCTGTTCTGGTGTCTCTGCCTGTACCTTATTACCCTCACGTTGTGCTGTTCTGGTGTCCCAGTCTCTGCCTGTACCTTATTATCTGCATGTTGTGCTGTTCTGGTGTCCCAGTCTCTGCCTGTACCTTATTACCCTCATGTTGTGCTGTTCTGGTGTCCCAGTCTCTGCCTGTACCTTATTGTCTGCATGTTGTGCTATTCTGGTGTCCCAGTCTCTACCTGTACCTTATTATCTGCATATTGTGCTGTTCTGGTGTCCCAGTCTCTGCCTGTACCTTATTATCTGCATATTGTGCTGTTCTGGTGTACCAGTCTCTGCCTGTACCTTATTACCCTCACGTTGTGCTGTTCTGGTGTCCCAGTCTCTGCCTGTACCTTATTATCTGCATGTTGTGCTGTTCTGGTGTCCCAGTCTCTGCCTGTACCTTATTACCCTCATGTTGTGCTGTTCTGGTGTCCCAGTCTCCGCTTGTACCTTATTATCTACATGTTGTGCTGTTCTGGTGTCCCAGTCTCTGCCTGTACCTTATTATCCTCATGTTGTGCTGTTCTGGTGTCCCAGTCTCTGCCTGTACCTTATTGTCTGCATGTTGTGCTGTTCTGGTGTCCCAGTCTCTACCTGTACCTAATTATCTGCATGTTGTGCTGTTCTGGTGTCCCAGTATTTGCCTGTACCTTATTATCTGCATGTTGTGCTGTTCTGGTATCCCAGTCTTTTCGTGTACCTTATTATCTGCATGTTGTGCTGTTCTGGTGTCCCAGTCTTTTCCTGTACCTTATTATCTGCATGTTGTACTGTTCTTGTGTCTCCGCCTGTACCATATTATCTGCATGTTGTGTTGTTCTGGTGTCCCAGTATGTGCCTGTACCTTATTATCTGCATGTTGTGCTGTTCTTGTGTCTCCGCTTGTACCTTATTGTTTGAAAGTTGTGCTGTTCTTGTGTCCCAGTCTCTGCCTGTACCTTACTGTCTGCATGTTGTGCTGTTCTCATGTCCCAGTCTTTGCCTGTACCTTATTATTTGCATGTTGTGCTAATATCATGTCTCTACCTGTACCTTATTATCTGCATGTTGTGCTGTTCTGGTGTCCCAGTCTCTGCCTGTACCTTATTGTCTGCATGTTGTGCTATTCTGGTGTCCCAGTCTCTACCTGTACCTTATTATCTGCATATTGTGCTGTTCTGGTGTCCCAGTCTCTGCCTGTACCTTATTATCTGCATATTGTGCTGTTCTGGTGTACCAGTCTCTGCCTGTACCTTATTACCCTCACGTTGTGCTGTTCTGGTGTCCCAGTCTCTGCCTGTACCTTATTATCTGCATGTTGTGCTGTTCTGGTTTCCCAGTCTCTGCCTGTACCTTATTACCCTCATGTTGTGCTGTTCTGGTGTCCCAGTCTCCGCCTGTACCTTATTATCTGCATGTTGTGCTGTTCTGGTGTCCCAGTCTCTGCCTGTACCTTATTATCCTCATGTTGTGCTGTTCTGGTGTCCCAGTCTCTGCCTGTACCTTATTGTCTGCATGTTGTGCTGTTCTGGTGTCCCAGTATTTGCCTGTACCTTATTATCTGCATGTTGTGCTGTTCTGGTATCCCAGTCTTTTCGTGTACCTTATTATCTGCATGTTGTGCTGTTCTGGTGTCCCAGTCTTTTCCTGTACCTTATTATCTGCATGTTGTACTGTTCTTGTGTCTCCGCCTGTACCATATTATCTGCATGTTGTGTTGTTCTGGTGTCCCAGTATGTGCCTGTACCTTATTATCTGCATGTTGTGCTGTTCTTGTGTCTCCGCTTGTACCTTATTGTTTGAAAGTTGTGCTGTTCTTGTGTCCCAGTCTCTGCCTGTACCTTACTGTCTGCATGTTGTGCTGTTCTCATGTCCCAGTCTTTGCCTGTACCTTATTATTTGCATGTTGTGCTAATATCATGTCTCTACCTGTACCTTATTATCTGCATGTTGTGCTGTTCTGGTGTCCCAGTCTTTTCCTGTACCTTATTATCTGCATGTTGTACTGTTCTTGTGTCTCCGCCTGTACCATATTATCTGCATGTTGTGTTGTTCTGGTGTCCCAGTATGTGCCTGTACCTTATTATCTGCATGTTGTGCTGTTCTTGTGTCTCCGCTTGTACCTTATTGTTTGAAAGTTGTGCTGTTCTTGTGTCCCAGTCTCTGCCTGTACCTTACTGTCTGCATGTTGTGCTGTTCTCATGTCCCAGTCTTTGCCTGTACCTTATTATTTGCATGTTGTGCTAATATCATGTCTCTACCTGTACCTTATTATCTGCATGTTGTGCTGTTCTCGTGTTTTAATCTCTGCCTGTACCTTATAATCTGCATGTTGTGCTGTTTTGGTGTCCCAGTCTCTGCCTGTACCTTATTATCTGCATGTTGTGCTTTTCTTGTGTCTCTGCCTGTACCTTATTATCTTAATGTTGTGCTGTTCTGGTATCCCAGTATTTGCCTGTACTTATTTATCTGCATGTTGTGCTGTTCTTGTGTCTCCGCTTGTACTTTATTATCTGCATGTTATGCTGTTCTGGTGTCCCAGTCTTTTCCTGTACCTTATTATCTGCATGTTGTGCTGTTCTTGTGTCTCAATCTCTGCCTGTACCTTATTATTTGGATGTTGTGCTGTTCTTGTGTCTCCGCTTGTACTTTATTATCTGCATGTTATGCTGTTCTGGTGTCCCAGTCTCTGCCTGTACCTTATTATCTGCATGTTGTGCTGTTCTGGTGTCCCAGTCTCTACCTGTACCTTATTATCTGCATGTTGTGCTGTTCTGGTGTCCCAGTCTCTGCCTGTACCTTATTATCCTCATGTTGTGCTGTTCTGGTGTCCCAGTCTCTACCTGTACCTTATTATCTGCATGTTGTGCTGTTCTGGTGTCCCAGTCTCTGCCTGTACCTTATTATCTGCATATTGTGCTGTTCTGGTGTCCCAATCTCTGCCTGTACCTTATTACCCTCACGTTGTGCTGTTCTGGTGTCCCAGTCTCTGCCTGTACCTTATTATCTGCATGTTGTGCTGTTCTGGTGTCTCTGCCTGTACCTTATTACCCTCACGTTGTGCTGTTCTGGTGTCCCAGTCTCTGCCTGTACCTTATTATCTGCATGTTGTGCTGTTCTGGTGTCCCAGTCTCTGCCTGTACCTTATTACCCTCATGTTGTGCTGTTCTGGTGTCCCAGTCTCTGCCTGTACCTTATTGTCTGCATGTTGTGCTGTTCTGGTGTCCCAGTCTCTGCCTGTACCTTATTATCTGCATATTGTGCTGTTCTGGTGTCCCAGTCTCTGCCTGTACCTTATTACCCTCACGTTGTGCTGTTCTGGTGTCCCAGTCTCTGCCTGTACCTTATTATCTGCATGTTGTGCTGTTCTGGTGTCTCTGCCTGTACCTTATTACCCTCACGTTGTGCTGTTCTGGTGTCCCAGTCTCTGCCTGTACCTTATTATCTGCATGTTGTGCTGTTCTGGTGTCCCAGTCTCTGCCTGTACCTTATTACCCTCATGTTGTGCTGTTCTGGTGTCCCAGTCTCCGCCTGTACCTTATTATCTGCATGTTGTGCTGTTCTGGTGTCCCAGTCTCTGCCTGTACCTTATTATCCTCATGTTGTGCTGTTCTGGTGTCCCAGCCTCTGCCTGTACCTTATTGTCTGCATGTTGTGCTGTTCTGGTGTCCCAGTCTCTACCTGTACCTAATTATCTGCATGTTGTGCTGTTCTGGTATCCCAGTCTTTTCGTGTACCTTATTATCTGCATGTTGTGCTGTTCTGGTGTCCCAGTCTTTTCCTGTACCTTATTATCTGCATGTTGTACTGTTCTTGTGTCTCCGCCTGTACCATATTATCTGCATGTTGTGTTGTTCTGGTGTCCCAGTATGTGCCTGTACCTTATTATCTGCATGTTGTGCTGTTCTTGTGTCTCCGCTTGTACCTTATTGTTTGAAAGTTGTGCTGTTCTTGTGTCCCAGTCTCTGCCTGTACCTTACTGTCTGCATGTTGTGCTGTTCGCTTGTCCCAGTCTTTGCCTGTCCCTTATTATTTGCATGTTGTGCTAATATCATGTCTCTACCTTTACCTTATTATCTGCATGTTGTGCTGTTCTCGTGTTTTAATCTCTGCCTGTACCTTATAATCTGCATGTTGTGCTGTTTTGGTGTCCCAGTCTCTGCCTGTACCTTATTATCTGCATGTTGTGCTTTTCTTGTGTCTCTGCCTGTACCTTATTATCTTCATGTTGTGCTGTTCTGGTGTCCCAGTATTTGCCTGTACTTATTTATCTGCATGTTGTGCTGTTCTTGTGTCTCCGCTTGTACTTTATTATCTGCATGTTATGCTGTTCTGGTGTCCCAGTCTTTTCCTGTACCTTATTATTTGGATGTTGTGCTGTTCTTGTGTCTCTGCCTGTACATTATTGTTTGAATGTTGTGCTGTTCTTGTGTCCCGGTCTCTGCATGTACCATATTATCTGCATGTTGTGCTGGTATTGTCTGCATGTTGTGCTGTTCTTGTGTCTCAATCTCTGCCTGTACCTTATTATTTGGATGTTGTGCTGTTCTTGTGTCTCTGCCTGTACATTATTGTTTGAATGTTGTGCTGTTCTTGTGTCCCGGTCTCTGCCTGTACCTTATTATCTGCATGTTGTGCTGTTCTCGTGTTTCAATCTCTGCCTGTACCTTATAATCTGCATGTTGTGCTGTTCTGGTGTCCCAGTCTTTGCCTGTACCTTATTATCTACATTTTGTGCTGTTCTTGTGTCCCAGTCTCTGTCTGTACATCATTATCTGCGTGCTGTGCTGTTCTCGTGTCTCAATCTCGCATTACCTTATTATCTGCATGTTGTGCTTTTCTTGTGTCCCGGTCTCTGCCTGTACCTTATTGTCTGCATGTTGTGCTGTTCTGGTGTCCCAGTCTCTACCTGTACCTTATTATCCTCATGTTGTGCTGTTCTGGTGTCCCAGTCTCTGCTGTACCTTATTATCTGCATGTTGTGCTGTTCTGGTGTCCCAGTCTCTGCCTGTACCTTATTATCCTCATGTTGTGCTGTTCTGGTGTCCCAGTCTCTGCCTGTACCTTATTATCCTCATGTTGTGCTGTTCTGGTGTCCCAGTCTCTGCCTGTACCTTATTATCTACATGTTGTGCTGTTCTGGTGTCCCAGTATTTGCCTGTACCTTATTATCTGCATGTTGTGCTGTTCTTGTGTCTCCGCTTGTACCTTATTATCTGCATGTTGTGCTGTTCTGGTATCCCAGTCTTTTCCTGTACCTTATTATCTGCATGTTGTGCTGTTCTTGTGTCCCAGTCTTTTCCTGTACCTTATTATCTGCATGTTGTACTGTTCTTGTGTCTCTGCCTGTACCTTATTGTCTGCATGTTGTGCTGTTCTTGTGTCTCAATCTCTGCCTGTACCTTATTATTTGGATGTTGTGCTGTTCTTGTGTCTCTGCCTGTACCTTACTGTCTGCATGTTGCGCTGTTCTCATGTCCCAGTCTTTGCCTGTACCTTATTATTTGCATGTTGTGCTAATATCGTGTCTCTACCTGTACCTTATTATCTGCATGTTGTGCTGTTCTCGTGTTTCAATCTCTGCCTGTACCTTATAATCTGCATGTTGTGCTGTTTTGGTGTCCCAGTCTCTGCCTGTACATCATTATCTGCATGTTGTGCTGTTGTCGTGTTTCAGTCTCTGCCTGTACATCATTATCTGCATGTTGTGCTGTTCTCGTGTCTCAGTCTCTGCCTGTACATCATTATCTGCATGTTGTGCTGTTGTCCTGTCTCAGTCTCTGCCTGTACCTTATTTCATTTGCATTAGCAAAAAAAAAAATGCTCATAGCACACATGCAATGAAGAACCTCGCAATGAGCGCCGAAGCATCTTGGAGCACCAACTAAATTTACCGCCATTACAATCTTATTGTCGTAATATTTTGACGGACAAGTCGCTAGTCACATATATACTTGTGAGCAATACGAGTTGTTGCTAACGCTTGCTGGCTCGCAAAGCGAGCCTGCTGCAACTGTGGCCCTCACAAAGCGAGGGCCACAGATGCTGGCAAGGAGCGCCAAAGGCACTCACTGCACTGGTGGTGATGAGCGGCCTAGGCGCTCATCCCTACGACCCGCGGAACTACACATCAACAGAAATCTCAATTACACAATTGGAGATGAGCGCCATAGGCGCTCAACCCTACGTCCCCACACGACTTAGGCAGTGAGCGCCAAAGGCGCTCACTGCGCTGGTGCAGATGAGTGCCATAGGTGCTCATCCCTACGACCCGCGGAACTACACATCAACAGAAATCTCAATTACACAATTCAGAATGCAAGACCGGTAGCAGTATTAAAAAAAATAGCGTGGAATACTTGGCAAAGTGAGGGCCGCAGTTGCTGGCAAGGAGCGCCAAAGGCGCTCCTTGCGCTGGTAGATATGAACGCCGTAGGCGCTCATCGCTACGACCCCGTGCAACTTAGGCAGTGTGCGCTGGTCAATACTTTGTAGAGCCACATTTTGCGGCAATCACTGCTCTAAGTAGCTTTGGATAAGTCTATATGAGCTTGCCATATCTTACCAATGGGAATTTTGCCCATTTCTCATCGCAAAACTGCTCCAGCTTCTTCAAGTTGGATGGTTTGCGCTTGTGAACAGCAATCTTTAAGTCTGACCAGAGATTTTCTATTGGATTGAGGTCTGGGCTTTAACTAGACCATTCCAACACATTTACATGTTTCCCCTTAAACCACTCAAGTGTTGCTTTAGCAGTGTATTTGGGATCATTGTCCTGCTGGAAGGTGAACCTCCGTCCTAGCCTCAAATCAAGCACAGGGTGGTGCAGGTTTTGCTCAAGAATATCCCTGTATTTAGCACCATCCATCTTTCCCTCAACTCTGACAAGTTTCACATTCCCAGCTGCTGAAAAACATCCCCACAACATGATGCTGCCACCACCATGTTTCACTGTGGGGATGGTGTTCTTTGGCTGATGTGTTGTGTTGGGTTTGCTCCAGACATAGCGTTTTCTTTGATGGCCAAAAAGTTCAATTTTAGTCTCATCAGACCAGAGCACCTTCCTCCATACATTTTGGGAGTCTCCCACATGCCTTTTCGCAAACTCAAAACGTGCTATTTTGTTTTTTGCTGAAAGTAATGGCTTTCTTCTGGCCACTCTGCCATAAAACCCAACTCTATGGAGCGTGCAGCTTATTATCGCCCTATGTACAGATACTCCAGTCTCTGCTGTGGAACTCTGCAGCTCCTCCAGGGTTACCTTAGGTCTCTGTGCTGCCTCTCTGATTAATGCCCTCCTTGCCTGGTCCGTGAGTTTTGGTGGGCGGCCGTCTCTAGGTTTGCTGTTGTGCCATGTTCTTTCCAATTGGTTATGATGGATTTGATGTTGCTCCTGGGGATCATCACAAATTTGGATATTTTTTTATAACCTAACCCAGACTTGTACTTCTCAACAACATTGTCCCTTACTTATTTGGCAATTTGGTTAGTGGTGCCTCTTGCTTAGGTGTTGCAGCCTCTGGGGCCTTTCAAAAAAGGTGTGTATATGTAATGACAGATCATGTGACACTTACATTGCACACAGGTGGACATCATTTCACTAATTATGGGAATTCTGAAGGTAATTGGTTGCACCAGAGCTTTTTATGGGCTTCATAACAAAGGGGGTGAATACATACGCACGTGCCAATTTTCTGTTTTCTATTTCTAAAAAATAGTTTTATTTATATATTTTTCTCATTTCACTTCACCAACTTAGACTATTGTGTTCTGATCCATCACATACAATTCAGATTAACAAAACATTTACATATACTCATCACACACACACATTGATATATACTCATAACACACACATATATATATATATATATATATATATATATATTATAAACCCATTACATACATAAATATATATACATGGTCATAGAAATGACAGAGTGGCATTGGCACTTACCTGTTCATGGAAATGACCCTTACTAGATGTGTCAGTGTTGGGGGTGTCTTGGGATCTGGACAGGACTGTGAGGAGGGTGTCTCCTGTCAGCTCCGTGCAGGATGTCATCTTCCTGAATGTGTCAGTGTGGGGGAGGTGCTGCTCCTGTCAGCATGTGAGTGCAGGAGGAGGGTTCTGGCTCCTTAGCTGTGCCTAAATCTGCCAGCACAGCTCCGCGTGAGGATCCTTTGTGACTCCTGCACAGTTCCACATCAGGATTGTTTGTGACCCCTGCACAGCTCCGCGTGAGGATCCTTTGTGGCCCCTGCACAGCTCCGCGTGAGGATCCTTTGTGGCCCCTGCACAGCTCCGCGTAAGGATCCTTTGTGGCCCCTGCACAGCTCCGCGTGAGGATCCTTTGTGGCCCCTGCACAGCTCTCTCATGAGGGTGTGTTTTTTTATCTGTCAGTGGAGGGAGTTGTGGCAGGGAGGGAACAAGGATAATGCAGAAGGTTTTGTTAGATATTGAAATTGACACCACACCCCTTGCCTCTCTCAGGACCAGAAGCAGAATGCTTGCATCAGGAAATTCAAGGATTGCTCGCCTTAAATGTAAATGCTCCTCTCACACACACAGCTTCCACCAACGTATCACGGGTGTCTCCAGAGTCCAGTAGAGACTTAAAAAATATTAAAACTAGTTTAATGACTATTTCCTTACTTCTCTTAGTCAGACACAAAGTTTTCAAATTACATTTAAAGTGTGTAATAAGTAGCCTTGAAAAGTGTTGTAGGTAGTCTTCACTAATCTGCTTTTCTACATCTGTTTATAATAGATCCAAGCAGAGACTACCTGCAATAGCTTTTATTATTATTATTATTTTTAATTGGTTTTCAAATAGCTTCACTCATACAGAACGTAAGGTAAGGTATTTAAACCACAGTATTTTCTTTAAAGCCTTTGACAACGGCGCTAGTTGTGTGGCGAAACATCATACTCCGTTCTACCCGCTCTAGGGTCAATGAAACTGCTGGTCACTGGTTGTCATGAGCTTTAATTGATTAGTTGCAACTCTACAACATTATATCATTTTCAGAGAATCTCAGCCTCATTAAATTGGGGCTAAGTTTTAAATCGTAGCCCGTAACTCCAAATTTACTAATATCGAAAGTGATGTTAGGTCTTACAATTAATAGCACAACATTCTCAAGCTCGGAAATTGGCTCAGAAAAATTGTTGATTTCCTGTATCTTTATTGTTATATAGATCCCAACAATCAATGTGTTAATATATATACTGTCACTCGCATGTCATAAAAGATCATATTTGCGGCTTTATTAATCTTGCATCTCATCTGGAATGTGGGCGCGTAGATCGTAATTGAACCCAGTAAGACTTTGAAATCCATCCTCCCATTTTCTTGCGACGCAATGATGACGATCTCTGTTGCCATTGGCTCCATCTAAACTTGTAACTACCTGCTTGCTTAATTGTCTGCATTCTAGCCCGCAACTGACGGCCGAGAAATTGTTTACGATTTAGCGTCTCTCGCTCGTAACTCGCAACACTAAAACTGCCAAATTTCAAGCACGCAGCTCTTACGTGCTCCAATTTAATGAGGCTAGGATCACAAACATTGTTGCTGATAGATTATTACCATTTGTAATGGATTGAAGTCTTGTTTGAATTACAGTAATTATATCATCACTAGCAACTTGCACGTCAAAAAATGACGGCAATAAGATTGTAAGGCAGGTAATGGCATTTGGTTGAGACATTAATTTTGTTGGTAGTCTGAGATCCTTTGGCGCTCATTGCGAGCCTTTGGCGCTCATCGCGTGGCTTGCAATGAGCGCCTTCGGCGCTTATTGCGAGGCTGTTGGTTGTTTGTGTCGTATGAGCAGCGTTGGCTTTTTGTATGCTAAATAATTAATAGGTAAAGTATATTCATTTATTAATTTATGTCCAAGTAATATATGCAGGAAGCATTGTGCTGAAGAGCTGAAAATCTGTTTTGATGTTGCTGCAGCATACAATGTCGGTTTTCAGTGTTGTGGAGCTGATGTGTAAGTGTCAGGAATTTGTGCAGTGTAAACAGCGTGCGTGCGCGACGAAAATCCGTTAGGGTAGCTGTGTACTTCCGCATTGCGCAAGTTAGTGTTGTAAAATGGCGGTTAATGTGTGTGGTACGCGTCTGGATGATTTAGCGTCCTTGGTAATAGTGTATCTTGGACCTTGTAGGTGTGCTTCAGGGTGTTTTGCGGGCTTAGGGTCTTGTAGCCTCGTTTTCGTTTTTTTCAGCAGCCATTTTTTCTATCGCTTAGGGGATTTTCATGTGTCTAAAGTCTTGAATTTGGTGTTAAATTGAGGTGTAACTTCAGTTGCAGAGGTCCTGGCCTTTGGCGCTCTTTGACAGCAACTGCGGCCCTCGCTCACAACTACAGTCAGGTCCATACATATTGGGACATCGACACAATTCTAATCTTTTTGGTTCTATACACCACAACAATGGATTTGAAATGAAACAAACAAGATGTGCTGTAACTGCAGACTTTCAGCTTTAATTTGAGGGTATTTACATCCAAATCAGGTGAACGGTGTAGGAATTACAACAGTTTGTATATGTGCCTCTCACTTTTTAAGGGACCAAAAGTAATGGGACAATTGGCTGCACAGCTGTTTCATGGCCAGGTGTGTGTTATTCCCTCATTATCCCATTTACAAAGAGCAGATAAGAGGTCCAGAGTTCATTTCAAGTGTGCTATTTGCATTTGGATCTCATATTGAGAGTTAACAGCAACAAAGAGCTGTCACTATCAGTGAAGCAAGCCATCATTAGGCTGAAAAAACAAAACAAACCCATCAGAGAGACAGCAAAATCATTAGGTGTGGCCAAATCAACTGTTTGGAACATCCTTAAAAAGAAAGAATGCACCAGTGAGCTCAGCAACACCAAAAGGCCCAGAAGACCACGGAAAACAACTGTGGTGGATGACCGAAGAATTCTTTCCCTGGTGAAGAAAACACCCTTCACAACAGTTGGCCAGATCAAGAACCCTCTCCAGGAGGTAGATGTATGTGTGTCAAAGTCAACAATCAAGAGAAGACTTCACCAGAGTGAATACAGAGGGTTCACCACAAGATGTAAACCATTGGTGAGCCTCAAAAACAGGAAGGCCAGATTAGAGTTTGCCAAACAACATCTATAAAAGCCTTCACAGTTCTGGAACAACATCCTATGGACAGATGAGACTAAGATCAACTTGTACCAGAGTGATGGGAAGAGAAGAGTATGGAGACGGAAAGGAACTGCTCATGATCCAAAGCGTACCACCTCATCAGAGAAGCGTGGTGGTAGTGTCATGGCGTGGGCATGTATGGTTGCCAATGGAACTGGTTCTCTTGTATTTATTGATAATGTGACTGCTGACAAAAGCAGCAGGAGGATTTCTGAAGTGTTTCGGGCAATATTATCTGCTCATATTCAGCCAAATGCTTCAGAACTCATTGGACGGCGCTTCACAGTGCAGATGGATAATGACCCGAAGCTTACTGCAAAAGCAACCAAAGAGTTTTTTAAGGGAAGTAAGTGGAATATTGTGCCAAGTCAATCACCTGACCTGAATCCGATTGAGCATGCATTTCACTTGCTGAAGAAAAAACTGAAGGGAAAATGCCCGAAGAACAAACAGGAACTGAAGACAGTTGCAATAGAGGTCTGGCAGAGCATCACCAGGGATGAAACCCAGCGTCTGGTGATGTCTATGCGTTCCAGACTTCAGGCTGTTATTGACTGCACAGGATTTGCAACCAAGTATTAAAAAGTGAAAGTTTGATTTATGACTGTTAATCTGTCCCATTACTTTTGGTCCCTTAAAAAGTGGGAGGCACATATACAAACTGTTGTAATTCCTACACCGTTCACCTGACTTGGATGTAAATACCCTCAAATTAAAGCTGAAAGTCTGCAGTTAAAGCACATCTTGTTCGTTTCATTTCAAATCCATTGTGGTGGTGTATAGAGCCAAAAAGATTAGAATTGTGTCGATGTCCCAATATTTATGGACCTGACTGTATATATGTGATTTTTGGCTTGTTTTGTGGGGTTCCCTGGTTGTCTAGTGGTTAGGATTCAGTGCTTTCACATCTGCAACCTGGGTTTGATTCCAGTCAGGTGACCAGGAGGCCACACCACCACTGAAGCCATGCAGGGTTAGGTCTGGTCAGTACTTGGTTGAGAGACCACTTAGGAAAAACAGGGGCTGTATGCTGTGGCCCACTGGAGTAGAAACTGGCAACCCACTCCAGCATCTTTGCCACAAATACGGAGTTGATCAGCAGGTGTGTTGCGGTCCCTGGGGTCACAAAAAAACGGGCACGACTGAACAACACAAACACACAGTTTGTGTTGTGCTAATGACATTTGTGAATTTACCTTAATCCTGTTTATTTCTATAGCATCAGGCTTTTGCAGCTGCAACTCTGTTAAAGCCTTCCAGGAAGGAGGCTCCCCCTGATGGATATTGGCTACCCTATTGCATATTGGTTTTTGCTCACTAATTTATAGCAAGCAGCATTTTTTCCATTTTAATATTGAATCAATAAAAGTTCCAATTTACTTGTTTTATTTACAAACAGGATTAATACAAAATTCATATGTTTTATAAAAAAAAATTGCCCGTTACCAAGTTTAGTCATTCAAAAGGCCATATAGAAAAAAATGAGACCACAGAGAACTTAAAGTGACATTGAACAAAACTGGATGTTTTTTGTGTGCATTTAAGACATTACAAAAATAGTTTTTTTTAATGAAGAACAATATCCAGTTTAAAACTTCATTCAAGCAAACAGGAAATGCAGAGAGTATAGTTTAGTCTGTACATCAGTTACACTTCTACATACACATTTGTGCTCTGAGACTTTCATTTGAAAAAAAGAAAACACACTGTGACAACTTATGAAATAAGCTCTTTAGAAATAAGCCTATTTGGATGTTTAAAACATTGTACCCATTACTAAGTGTAAAACTTCTAAAAAGCTGTTTTTTTGGCACATGACTTAAATATAGTATTAGGGTCACTGTTAATTAGTAGTCTTTAGGAAGCGATCAGAACTTGGCAGGTTTTAGGTTTTAAAAACCTGCAAAGTCTCGGTACATGACTACTGTGGTTCAGTGAAAAATGCACGTTTTTGTGAACTATGTAACAAAATAACATTAATAGGTACAAGACAGGAAGACAAAACCAATATCTGCTTATGTCATGGGGGATTTTATATCTTGGACTTCCAGTCGGGCTATAGCTGGAGGAGAAAGGTCATCCAGTGGTGCCCTAATGTACCACCAGGTTATATTTCCAATTGTGCTATTTTGAGAGGATGTTTCAACAGAAGTGAATACAGATCTTACCTAAATCTGTGCTTCCTCCGGAACAAAGACAACATATCTACCACCATCAACACAAAACTGAATAGAATAATTAAAAGAAATAACAGAGGAAGTCTACACTCAATTAATTTTGTCAATAAAGACACAGGCGCCCACACACAAATTGTTGAATCCATGTGGGGAAAAGCAATACATTTACCAACCATATAAATATTTCTGTAAATAATTAAAATTCCTCACAATTTTGTAAAAACACATTTAAATGTTCTATAAATATTGTTTCCTGAACTCAAAATGTTATAAAAAGTGTTTGAAAAAAAACATATTACATGTGAAATCAACATTTTAAACAGTTAAAATGTCTTTCTAATACTTTCTTATTTACATACCAACACCATAACCTAATTCTAATCCCAACCCCTAGTCTAACCCTAACCTCACATAAAAAACACCTTTTCTTAAAACATATAAAAGTTACATACAGCACAATAGAACAAAATGAAATCACATTCTCCTAAAGGTAGCAGTACCACATTTTAAACAGTAGATGGAGAGTGTTTCCTGTGCCCCGTAGTACCTAACTTTTCGACGCCCATGCACACAGAGCCCCACAGCCGGCGCAACTATAAAAGGAAAGGACCCACTGAAGTCCCATATTCAGGCTTGACTTGACACTCGATAAATTGTTAAAGGTGAAAAAAAAATAGTGATTAATTTATTAACTATTAAATGCAATTTTCCAGAATGTTGCAAACATTTTTATTAAAATAGTTTCTCAATTGGAAAGTTAATATAATTGGCCATTATTCAATTCTTTGAAAGAGCACATTGGAAATATGGGGATTTAGTGGTATTTTAACTCCATTTCTGACCAGTTCCACAACAAAGGCTAGAATTGTTGGTCCTAGTCCATTTCAAAACTGCATCCCGTCAGAACACTGGGGTGTGTGGCTGCTCCACAGCATCACCTGGTGGTGTAAAAAATGTACTGCAGGCAAATAACTATTCCATCCTCCGATCTGGCTCATAAGGCGTGCCGACAGAAGAGGCCTTGAGCTATGAGAGGCACGCCGGAAGCCTGCGCCGAACAAAGCGATGCCCTCGCTATCGACTCAGCGAGGTTCGAATTGCGTCATGTCGGAGGATAGATTAGTTCTTTGCAGTAAATTTTTTGCACCACCAGGTGGTGTTATGGCACAGCTGTGCATCCCAGTGATCTGAAGGGTTGCGGCTTCCAAATAGACTAGACCCGAATTGTTGATGACAGGCCCCCACCCAGTTTAAAGGACCACTGCAGTTCAAGAAGCAAAAGGTACTACTTTGTTGCTTATACAGATGCTAATGTTAGTTTATTACAGCTATCACAGACAAAACATTTTAGAGAAATCTGAATTTGTTTATATCCTGTTTGAGTGCAGGAATCAATTTTCTTTTTGTTACATGACTTCCTGTATCATGAGGGTGTTTTTCTTTATCTAATAGTGGAGAGAGGGTGGGGGAGGAGAGATCGGGCAGAAGTCAGTAGATAATTGGAAAAAAATACAAATTCACACCACACCCCTTCCCCAAGGACCCAGAAGAGGGAAGTTCATGGATTCAGTTAATTAAATAAATAGAATAACTTTTTTCTTCAATGTACAGTGGTCCTTTAATTCCTCAAATTTGGTGTGTGTTTATTCCACTGATTTTCAGGATTGCAACAGTTGCCTAAGGAGTAACGAAGAACCAATAATCTGCAGACTCACAGAACCAACATAGAGCAATTTTAAGTCAAGAGGATCCATGTAACTCACTGAATGACTCGAGGGATCGCTATATAATGAAAAAAAAAAAAAAGATATAAAATATATCTGTCTATCTATCTATATATATATATATATATATATATATATATATATATCACTAATATAGTTGTCGTATGTGTGTAATGCTCATATCATTGAGGGGGCATGGTCATGACATCATTGGGGAGGGGCCTAAAATCTGATATTAACAGGAGCCAGCAGCCATAAAATTGTTTCACACATGGTGGGCTGCAGTAGTACAAACAATGAATAGTACATTAGTGACTCCAATTGAATGTCTATAAAATAAGTTAACGTATTTCTTGCTCAAATTTCTCAGAAATACAGTCGATTAACTACACTCTGGAAAAACTGGGCGGGGTCATGCAAATGAGACCACATTGCACACTCCCTCTTATTAATCCAGTAACCATTTTCTACATGGCTCTCCTTTTAAGCTTATGCTTTGACTAAAAGCATAATTAAGCAGAGGAAGTCATACAGTTACTTTGTTTTTAATTTTAAAAAAAACCTACTTTAATTTGTTTTAGTTTTTAAATAAATAAAATATTTTGACACATCTGCAGGGTCCCGGAGGGATCCATGATATTTCATGGGACTTGTTTGTGTGAGAAGGACATTAACATTCCTAGAGAGCTGTGGTTTCATCCTTTAAAAGACCACTGTATTTAAAAGAAACAAAAAAACACTTGTTTGAAAACTGGCAGTGTAGAAATGTATTTTGTGTTTGTTGATGATGGTGATGTGAGTTTGTATTTATAAGTGGAGAGAAAGTTGTAGGAGAAGGAAACAAAAAATTCAAGAGCCTTTGTTTGATAACTGGATATTACTTAAATTGACACTATATTATTAGCCCCTTCAGTGGCCCAGAAGCAGGATGTTGCATCGAAGGATGCTACCACAGTTCACCAGAAATGTTCACGACCCTCTCACAGACACAACTCCCACCAACGTATCCCTCCAGGATCCTGCAAAAGCATAAAAACTAGTTGTAAGACTTTGTTCCTTCTTATTTATGCTTTTAGGCAGACTCCATTTTCAAAACTAGATTATTTCTCATTGAAGAGGTCCTTTACTTGAAGTTTTCACTCGCCCAATACATCAGACCATTTTACTGGAGTGACCAATTGGCGTAGGAATTAGGTTGAGGGTTTAAACAGGATGCCAAGAGGCAGATTGGTATGAAAATACATTGTGGAAATTAAGAATGATCAGCCAAAGCATAATACACCAAGATAAATACAGACATCCTGTGGCTGGCATGGAGACACTTTTTTTAACTGTGTGTACTGGTCTTGTAGAATAAGATTTGCAAGGCTAACAATGTGTATATTTGATCAGGATACAAGGTTGCAGGCTTTATGCTTTTGTCGGTGGTTAAAATGTTCTGAATAAGTACAATAACCAGGTTTTCTCCAAATTACACAAACTTGGAAAATAGTACAAGTGTGCACCAAGCAAGATTTTTAAAGCAGTAGCCAGTTTTCAGGGCCTTGCACTAGAGAATAGCATTAGGTACTTAGGAAGATTAGCCAGCACTCTAGAATTCTCTCTACAGACTAGACATATTCAAAATATTTGACTCTTCTTCAATTCCTTCACTTAATAGAATTGCTCAGTATCTTGCAAGAAAATAGTTTCACTTTCAGGGGATCTATGCAGACATCTTTATTTTTAACAAAAAGATTCCTCTGGGGATTAATTTATATCTAACCTGGGAACTAGATATAAAAAATGGGCTAAAGGCTTGAACACAACAACTATATTGCAGTGACATCTTTACAAATGTATGTGTATATATATATATATATATATATATATATATATATATATACACATACATACATATACACACTGATTGCATTCCATTTAGTTTTGTGCGTGTCCTAAAATTGTTTTAAAGATACTTTCCTTCTAAATTTAATGAGATTAATATGCAAGGTACCAAAGAAGTATAATTACCTTGATCCGTACTGTCCACCTTCTTTAGGATTGGAGGGTAAGTTTGTATCAGTCAGTGAGTTGGTGTGCTAGAATTATCATCATTATAAATAAAAATGTAAATCTAAATGTATAAATCAATATAAATTATGTTTTTGTGTGAAATAACTAAACACTTGGATTTTTTTTATATGCTGTCCCAAGCATTCTGTATTAATATTAAGTTGGTTATAAGATTCTCCCTTTCCTCAGTGAATATTGTATTTTCCTTGTTCCTATTCCCTGTAAATAATAATAATAATAAAGAAAGCCGACCGCAAAGGAACCAAGTAAAATACCTAATTTTCTCAATGAAAAAGTTTATAAAGGATAACACTCTACAAGGCAACTAGTAATACTGAACTTAGAAAACGTCTTTAGTTTTCCATAGTGGAAAAAAAAAAAACAACAAAGACACATATGTTTAAAAAAACTAAATAATCACATATACCTGGTCCCTACCATTCTCTTACCCAAGAGAACATCCTGAATCATCTGCTGGGAGACCGAAATAATTCCTATGTCCTTGGTCACAGGAGTGTTTGAATTGATCACATTATATTTACCCAATCAATCTTTTATGGTACGTATCCCAAAATATTAAACCGACGTAAATAAAAAGGGACCACGTCATGTAGGAAAGATATAGGGAACACCAGAGGGCTTATCGGTTTCTAGAGTACTTTGACAATATCTAAGTTTCTATCAAAGAAAGTGCCTTGTCAACTGTCACACCCTGTACTGGAGACAGAGGCGTGTTTATATTGTGCAATAATCATTGCTATAACTTCCTATTTATGCTCGGCCTTTAAACATGGGGACTTTGCAATGCAGCACAGACTTGGACAAAAACAGTGTCAGGAGCTATGTCTCTTCCCATCTTGCTGAGCTGGTGGGGTCCCTCAGACATGTGCAATTGAACAGCTCAAATCAAGTAAAAAAAAGAAAAGCTGCATGATTACTTTTGGGTTCGATTTTTCAGGGTTGAATACATATACAAGCCAAAAGGTTGGAAGTTTTGATACACAGTGGATATAAAAAGTCTACACACCCCTGTTAAAATGTCAGGTTTCTGTGCTGTAAAAAAGTGAGACAAAGATTAATTATTTCAGAACTTTTTCCACCTTCAATGTGACCTATAAACTGTACAACTCAATTGAAAAACAAACTGAAATCTTTTAGGTAGAGGGCAGAAAAATAATAATAATAAAATAATATGGTTGCATAAGTATGCACACCCTTAAACTAATACTTTGTTGAAGCACCTTTTGATTTTATTACAGCACTCAGTCTTTTTGGGTATGAGCCTATCAGCATGGCACATTTTGACATGGCAAGATTTGTCCACTCTTCTTTGCAAAGACACTCCAAATCTGTCAGATTGCGAGGGCATCTCCTATGCACAGACCTCTTCAGATTACCCCACAGATTTTCAATCGGATTCAGGTCTGGGTTCTGGCTGCGCCATTCCAAAACTTTAATCTTTTTCTGGTGAAGCCATTCCTTTGTTGATTTGGATGTATGCTTTGGACAATTGTCATGCTGAAAGATGAAGTTCCTCTTCATGTTCAGCTTTCTAGCAGAAGCCTGAAGGTTTTGTGCCAATATTGACTGGTATTTGGAACTGTTCATAATTCCCTCTATCTTAACTAAGGCCCCAGTTCCAGCTGAAGGAAAACAGCCCCAAAGCATGATGCTGCCACCACCATGCTTCACTCTGGGTATGGTGTTCTTTTGGTGATGTGCAGTGTTGTTTTTGCGCCAAATATAGCTTTTGGAATTATGGCCAAAAGGTTCAACCTTGGTTTCATCAGACCATAACACCTTTTCCCACATGCTTTTGGGAGACTTCAAATGTGTTTTTGAAAAATGTAGCCTGGCTTGGATGTAAGAAAAGGCTTTCGTCTTGCCACTCTACCCCATAGCCCAGACATATGAAGAATACGGGAGATTGTTGTCACTTGTACCACACAGCCAGTACTTGCCAGATATTCCTGCAGCTCCTTTAATGTTGCTGTAGGCCTCTTGGTAGCCTCCCAGTCCAGTTTTCTTCTTGTCTTTTCATCAATTTTGGAGGGAGCTGCAGTTCTTGGTAATGTCACTGTTGTGCCATATTTTCTCCACTTGATGATGACTGTATTCTCAGGGCCTCATTCTATTATCGGCCGCAGCCGTTGTGGGGCCGCAAGGACCGGCCGCAAGCTATTCTGCTATTCTATTCCCTTACGGCCGGAGGCTCCGGCAGGCTTGCGGCCGGTGCCTTGCTATCTCTTGCGGCCGCTCGCGCCAGAGGAAAGCCCTTGATCTAAAACGGCCGCAAGAGTTTCGGCCGTAAGAAATTCCTATTTGCAATTCAATTGCTCCGGGAAACCTCTCTGCAAGGCTAAAAGCGAGCCGCTGCTTACTTGCAGGAAAGAGGTCCCGCTAGCACCAATTAAGCACATAAAATAGCTCAAATAAAGCCATCCTGCACTTTGAGAAGACTATAAAGTGATATTCGGTGTTAGAAAAAATAGCACATAATTACCCTATACTCAAATCCGTAAAATATTTTATTTTTAATATCCGTAAAATATCCATGTAAAAAGTCCAGAGTGCTTGGAGCACCTCAGACATGCCCACGCCGCAGCCGGAAAATAAAGTTAATTTGAACTTGGGTTTGGGCTGATGTGCAAGCTTGAGATGGGTTCCTTTTAATCCTCATGTCCCCCAATATGATCCCTAGCATTTACAGAGCTGTACAGTGCAGGCTTGAATTTATTTTTGAGTTTTTATATTTCACAGCTTACGGCCGGTTCCAAGATATGCGGCCGGCCGTAAAAGGAGATCCTTGCGGGGCCGTATAATAGAATCGCGAGTTAACAGAACCCCCGCAAGGAATCGCAGCCTTACGGCCGCTAATAGAATGAGGCCCTCAGTGTTCCATGGTATATCTAATGCCTTGGAAATTATTTTGTACCCTTCTCCTGACTGATAACTTTTAACAATGAGATCCCTCTGATGCTTTGGAAGCTCTCTGTGGACCATGGCTTTTGCTGTGGGATGCGACTAAGAACATTTCAGGAAAGACCAACTAGAGCAGCTGAACTTTATTTGGGGTTAATCAGAGGCACTTTAAATGATGGCAGGTGTATGCTGACTCCTATTTAACACTATTTGGAATGTGATTGCTTAATTCTGAACACAGCTACATCCCCAGTTATAAGACTTATGCAACCACATTATGTTTCTTATTTTTTTTTCTTCCCTACACCTAAAAGATTTCAGTTTGTTTTTCATTTGAGTTGTACAGTTCATAAGTCACATTAAAAGGTGGAAAAAGTTCTGAAATAATTTATCTTTGTCTTTTTTTTTTTTTTTTACAGCACAGAAACCTGACATTTTAACAGGGGTTTGTAGACTTTTTATATCCACTGTAATGTACTGTACAAATTTGGTGAGGATTATAAAACAAAATAAGCCAGACTTCAATCACTGTCCTGAGTAATGTAAAGTATTAATGTTTTCTTTTTCCATTTGTTCTGCAATAAATGTTAGACTCTCTAGAATATGTATCTTATCCAAATTCTCTGCTCTCTTGGCATCAGTCATACAGCTCTCTCATGGTTCACGTCATACCTTAAAAGATCGATCATTTTGCATCTCCTTCTCTGGCACTTCTCCTCACCCTCTGACTGTTGGCGTACCCCAGGGTGCAGTCCTTTGCCCCTCCTTTTCGCCATCTATACTTCCTCCCTTGGTACCTTAATAAATTATTTTTGATTACAGTACACTTCAGGTGCTGAGGCAGACTTATTTATCCCCTCTCTTCTAGCACAATATGCCAACTGCCTCTCTAGCATATCCTCTCTCATATGTGCCTGGCAACTCAACATCTCAAAGACTGTGCCCCCTAATCCTCCCACTCTCTACCACAGCTTCTACTCCACGTATCTCTCTCACCGTTTACAATGCCACCATCACTCCCACCTCCCAGGCCCGTTGTCTTGGGGTTCTACTGGACCCTGCCCTCTCTTTCATTCCTCACATACAATCCATAACAAAATATGGTCACCTAAAAAAATATTTTTCAAAATACATCATTATCTTACACAAGACATAACTAAAATTTGAATCCAGTCATATCACGCCTCGACTACTGCAACTCTCTCGTTGCTGGCCTCCCCATCACCCTTCTCTCCACTCCATGACAAATGCCTCCACTAGAGTCATCTACCACACTCACCGCTCAATGTCTGCATATCCTCTCTGTCAATTACTCCACTGGCTTCTCATAGCCTGCAGAATAAAATGTAAAATTACCCCAAAGTATGAAGCCCTCAACAATAATGCACCCCCTTATATATCTGCTCTTATCTTTAAATACTCGCCCAACTGCCCTCTTAGCTCTAACAACCTTTTTCTTTCCTCTCACTCCCATCTTCAGGGCTTTTCTTGTGTTGCATCTATTCTTTGGAACTCCTTGCGTCGCTCCACTAGACTCAAAAACCTCACTAAAAATGCATCTGTTTAAAAGGTACATCTATGTGAGCCGGATTAATGCAACCTATATGTATACAGCACATCTCATAAAAAACACTTTATTTTATTAATATCTTAACATCCCTCTAATGATAGTGTTGACACCCCCAGGGAGTGTCTACATAACCTCCTGATCCACACCCAATCAGCATGCAGAATCCGGGGAGAAATATTAACCCACTATTTACCTGCTCAGCCAATAGAGCAGTGTTGACAGCCTCCCAGTCACTGCTGGGATAGGACTCATCCCTGCTTCCTGTCTATGCTGTGTGCCGTTGCCATAGCAACAGTGATGTCTCAAATCTTTCATCTAACCGGATTGGCCAAAACAAATTATGCTAATTTAGCCTGGGTTTGGAGGGGGGTTAACCTTCATTTTAAACGGTCAGAAATTACAATAGATTTTGCTAACTTTTTTCCCATGCAAACATTTTTTTTTCCCCATCTACTATTAATTCTCCTCTATCAGATGCATTCATAATCCAAGAAACGTACATATCCCTTTAAGGAAACTTATCACCTTTGGCCTTAATATACACTTCACATCTATTATCCTTCTATACCTCACCCTTTAAGTTTTTAATATTGCTAAGTGATTTAAGGAAAGCACAAAGTACTTTTAAATTTTAAGCTCAAAGAGTGTCTTCCATTCTTTGGCATTGTGTTAATATTGTTATTGTTTTTGACTTTAACTTAACACTGTATAGCACTATAGAATATGTTGGTGCATTACAAAAGAATAATATTTTTCTGCCCTGTATTAAAAGCCATCTTCATTTTTGCATTCACCTATGGCAGATGTGGACAATGTCTTACCTGCAGTACTTAAGTCATCAGCAGTGATCAACTCACCTGTTCATAAAAAAAAATCCTGGTCTGTGTTCAGCTTTGCAGGACAATAGTTGCTTACTCCTGATCATACAATTGCTGAATCTGTAGGGAAACTAACCAGCAGCACAGTTGTTTGCTGGTTAACATCCTTGCTTATTTAGAACTTGTCTGAACAAATTTTACTCTACACTAAAACATTGATTTGATTTCCCATTTGAAAGCAAAACAATTATTTTACATAACAAGAGGATCACAGTAGGATAATACTGAACTCTGAGTACTAAAATACTCTTCATTTTTAATAAGTGTCCTTTTAAAATCTATGCCTATTGAAATATATTCTGTCTTAAAGTATGCAAGATGTTTTTTTTTGCTAAAAGTTTAAAGAATGACACTAATGAGGTTCCAATTAGTAAATACAGTGCCTTGCAAAAGTATTCACCCCCTTGACTTTTTACCTATTTTGTTACATTACAGCCTTAAGTTCAATGTTTTGTTAATCTGAATTGTATGCGATGGATCAGAACACAATAGTCTAAGTTGGTGAAGTGAAATGAGAAAAATATATACATAAAACTATTTCTTAGAAATAGAAAACAGAAAATTGGCATGCGCATATGTATTCACCCCCTTTGTTCTGAAGCCCATAAAAAGCTCTGTTGCAACCAAATGCCTTCAGAAGTCACATAATTAGTGAAATGATGTCCACCTGTGTGCAATCTAAGTGTCACCTGATCTGTCATAACATATACATACCTTTTTTTGAAAGGCCCCAGAGGCTGCAACACCTAAGCAAGAGGGACCACTAGCCAAACACTACCATGTAAGTAAGGGACAATATCAGGGTTAGGTTATAAATAAAAATCTTTGATGATCCCCAGGAGCACCATCAAATCTATCATAAATGGAAAGAACATGGCACAACAGCAAAGCTGCCAAGAGACGTCCGCCCCAAAAAACTCACGGACCGGGCAAGTAGGGCATTAATCAGAGAGGCAGCACAGAGACCTAAGGTAACCATAGAGCAGTTCATAGTTCCACAGCAGAGACAGGAGAATCTGTACATAGGACGACAATAAGCCGTACGATCCATAGAGTTGGGCTTTATGGCAGAGTGGCCAGAAGAAAGCCATTGCTTTCAGTAAAAAACAAAATGGTACGTTTTGAGTTTGTGAAAAGGCCTGTGGGAGTCTTCCAAAATGTATGGAGGAAGGTGCTCTGGTCTGATGAGACTAAAATTTAACTTTTCGACCAAAGAAAAAGCTATATCTGGCGCAAACCCAACATCACCCAAAGAACACCATCCCCACAGTGAAACTTGGGCATGTTTTTCAGCAGCCGGGACCTGGAGACTGGTCAGAGTTGAGGGAAAGATGGATGGTGCTAAATACAGGGATATTCTTGAGCAAAACCTGTACCACTCTGTGCGTGATTCGAGGACGGAGGTTCACCTTCCAGCAGGACAATGATCCCAAACACACTGCTAAAGCAACACTTGAGTGGTTTAAGGGGAAACATGTAAATGTGTTGGAATGGCCTAGTCAAAGCCCAGACCTCAATCCAATAGAAAATCTGTGGTCAGACTTAAAAATTGCTGTTCACAAGTGCAAACCATCCAACATGAAGGAGCTGGAGCAGTTTTGCAAGGAGGAATGTACAAAAATCCCAGTGGTAAGATGTGGCAAGCTCATTGAGACTTTTCCAAAGCTTGAGACTTGGAGCTGTGATTGCCGCAAAAGGTGGCTCTACAAAGTATTGACTTTAGGGAGGTAAATAGTTATGCAAGGCACTGTAGATGTGAAAATGCTAGTGTGAGAAGACTATTGAAGATGACCAGAGGAGATTATAGGTTTGTCGGAATACTGTACTAGCCATAAGTGGATAGCCGTGCTATCATTAGTTGTGTTCACACACTTCTGAGATACTATAACAGCACCTATCTAGTCCCTGCCTACATCTCAAGTATGTAATTAACAGAGAATAAACTGTACTCTACTTGCTCCCTACGACAACCTCTTTTCCATTCAGTCATGTACGTAAAACATTTCACTTGCCACAGAACCCGTTACTGTCAATGACACAGGGCTGCCTAAAGGATAAACCTGGAGCCTCTGTCATTGGATAATATATGTCTATAGTATAATGAATTGTACTGTGTAATTGGCTTGTGTAGCACCATTATTTTAGTGGTGTGATGACAGCTTTGTTTGTGTATACATTAAAGTACAGCTTTGCCGCTGCCTCTTCAGTACATGTAATGAGCAGGAGTTAAAATAATGTTTTTTTAAAAATCATAGGAGCTTGCATTAAATTATTTTCTGGCTCCACAATAAAAAGGTCATAGCAATGGGAAGAGTGATGGATACTGTGTAGTCATATGTCCATGCATCAGAAAAATCAGGGAGTAAACAATGCAGAGATTGTTGAGTATACTCATTTGTAGGAGGAGAGAATAAACAGACCACATCTTGAGAACCAGTCAGATTCCAAAGTTCTGTAATTTTCAAAATAAAGATCACACATCGTTTATAGACATTCTACACAAAGTACAAAAAATAATTGCTAAATCAGAAGCATCCACAGGGCCGATAATGCCCCTTCCCCATTGCCCCCCCCCCCCCCCCCCCCCATCTACATCCTCCGGCAACAGAAAAGGGGATCCTTAATTATACACATACAGTTAAACAAGTGTGCTTGGAAAAATTTCATTTGTAATATACACAAAAAGAGGATCTTTTATGCTTGTTGTAAATATACACCGTTTAACTATTACATTTGTATATTCAAACGAGAAAGAATTAAGTGGACAATATGTTACAGCAACTTACAAGTGAGACAAAATGCAAAACGAAAAACTTTATCGTCTGTACAAGGAGGAATAACTAACAAGATTTTCAACTGTATAGGGGGGCGTATGACTTAACAGAACTGCAGAAGCTAATTTGCAATTGGCTGATTTAAAATAATTCTGCACCATGTTTGAGCAAATCTTTGTGTTTTTTTTCCAAATCCTTTGGGGAAATAAAATAATATTTCATACGTCTAACTAAAAAAAGGGACAAAAAATAAGTTTTGTCTTTTCCGGCTGAAATTACAATTTACAATTTACAACATCACGACCATTATATCTGTAGAAGAATTCTGGAAATACACAGTTTGGCCTAAAGTTTTTTTTTCTTTTTTTTTTTGCCTTTTCTTATCTCTTACCAAAAAAAGGAAGGGGGTTATGTCGATTTTCAAACTCACATTTACATTACTGAGGTTTTACAAATGTACAAGTTTACAGTCAAAAGGGTTTATGTCCACTAACTGCAGGATACATCTGTATTTTAAACATCAAAAAAAACTAAAAGAAAAAAATTACTACAAAGTTTTATATATATATGCAAATATCTATATCAAGTATACACTACATATTTATACAAAGCGAAAAAGGAATACGGGAGGGTTAGAATTTAGGTGGACATGCTAAATTAAGTCTTTTTGAAATCAAAAATACAGTCGTAAAAAGAAGCAGGCTAATACTTGCCTGCATTTTCAGCCTGATTTCTGCACAATAAAACAGAATTTGCTCAGAAACAAAAATAATAATATATATATACGTACAGATAGAAATGGAGAACTCTGGTTGAACAAAGCATGTTTTAAAAATAAAGAAACAGGAAGGAGAGCAATGGTACTCTGGTTAAAAAAGTTTTGGTAACTTTTTGGAGTTGGTAAGGAGCAAATTTATTCACACAGGCTCTTGCGCACACAACTGAAATAGTGCGTTCAAGTTAAGGGCGGGACATGTACAAGATATGTACAAATGATTCTATACAGAAATACAGCAGGGGGCTAGGTTGATTAAAAAAAAATAATAATTAATACGTCAGGTGTAATAAAATTAAAGACATTTACAAAGGTTTTTTTTTTTTGTTTGTTTTTTTAAAGAGCTATGTCCTGGTTCTCCCCCACCTTGGTGAGCAAAGAGGGGGGAAAGATGGTTATGGAGGAAGAGATTTAGATGATGCCATTTGAAGGTCCGCACATTGGGCCAAGATCCATGCCATTCTTCATATAGTACTTCTCCAGCTTGGCAAGGATGTGCTTGCCGTAAGTATATTTACGAAGAGTGGCAATGTGTGGTCGGATCTGTAAGGTGAAGAAATTATGTCCCGTTATTTTTTATTTTTTTAATGTCCCTTGAACTATACCAAGATTAATTACTATTAATGTACCTGTTAGACCGAATATGTTGCAACCAGACATTAACTGTCCTTAAACACCACAACTCTGGGGAGTCCAACAGATTCAGCATGTTTTATACAATACACAGCTAGCACTGATAACACACTAAGTTGCAGTATGGATATTCCGGTCACTTAAAGAACCACTGAAATCCTATATTTAATATATGTTCTTTGGAAGATCTTGGAAACCGTCGTTTAATTTGTGGGTTTGAGAGGATGCATACATATTCGGTCACACTTGATCCTACAGAGACAACAATGACTCCCACAGAATTGCACAAATGAATAGTTAATATATTAACGCTTGTATGTAGGTTTGTTTTCTGCTTTTTGTTACTGTGTTTATGATAAAGCAGCAGTATCTAAAAGATAGTACAGGTATCTCTGGATTCATTAAAACCTGCAGTTCTTATCTACAATCCAAATAATGGTATTCCAAGACTTTTTTTTTATATTAAACACTAAACACTCCAGTACCTGCAGAGATAAAGCCAGGGTGAGCCATGAATAAAATAAAGTTACGCAGCGAAGTCTTTAATGAAACATTGATTGACCAATTACTGATAAGGCTCCGAAGCACTGGTTTTCTCCGTACTAATTGAAGTCAACTGCACAGAAGGACTAGGCATGCTCAATGCAGTGACTATAATCAAACAAGGGACTCTGACTCATAAGCTGATCAGTAATTGATGGCAATGCTCTCATTAAACCTAGGAATCTTGTTTTGTGGGTAGGCCAGAAAGATTGACTGACAGCTCAAAATGCCAAAAATGCATTTTCTAAATACTTTTCACTTAACAAAGTACTTCTTATATAAAACTATTGCAAAATTACATTTGGATCATCTACTTTGTCACTTAAAATAAGTTCAACTTGAATTACAGGTGGTCCCCAGGTTACAGATTTGCATGGAGTTTGTTTTTATGTTCTTTTCAAATTAGAAGAAAGTGCACAAAAGTTTTTTTAACTTATTATTATAGTACAGAGGTATTAGTATTACACTGCATTATTATTAACACATGAGCCATTATACTATTTTTTCTTTTTTTGTTATCATTCATCAGGGATCTGAGCGACATACAAATCTGACAAAGATGTCCTCAGGAACGGATCTCATTCGTAGCTTGGGTACCGCCTGTATATTTTACCAATTACATCACAGATGATCATGCTCAGAATGATAAAAGTCAATACTAAAAATTAGTCCTAGGGGCTTATTCATAAAGCAAACTCTGTGCTATAAACAAAGGCGAAAAATCCCTAAAATCGAAAATAATAGCATCCAGAAATAGCTAACCCCACTAATAAATAAATAGTACACAAAAATAACTCTTACTGCATTTGGTGTAGTTAAAATTATAGATGAAGGTGCCTTAAAACTATTAGAGATTGTTTCATGGGTTGGCGGATGAGCGTAATACAGAGCATAACGAAACAAAAAAATGGTACTAGTGACTGACATTTAACAATGGAACAACTACATTTAATTGTTCGATAACTCACTATTACAGGTTTTTTTTTATTTTTATGAAACTTGGCATGTGTTCTTTAGTATCAGCCAACACAGACACACCAATATTATTCATTAACTGCTGTTGAAACAAGAGAAAGTGCCTTAAAATTGATATAGAAGTTTGTTAATTTACAAATAACTAAAGTTATGTTTATGTGGATTTTTTTATTTCTGCATTAACTGGAACCTTTTCTGTGTTGCTATAATTAAAAAAATGGCATTCATGCATTGTTTAAGAAATAAATGATTAGGTAAACTTTTTAAAATTTGGATTTCAATCTCTACTTATACTGCCTTGATTTATATGGATTGATCCATGCTGAAGTTGGCAGCAGAGATACTGGGACCAACAGGTTTTATTTCAAGTTTTTTTAAAGAATGCAAATAAGGATAATGTATTACTGTGAAGCACTGGTTAAAATGTGAGCCTTGGTTAAAATTACACCATAAAACAAATTTACTGCTACAACCAATGACTAAAACCAGTCAGAACGTTATATAGCACTGGATACAGTTAGTGATCATAAATGAAAACAGATTTGAAAATATGTTTAGGCTTCTGTTCCTTACTATATTTTTTAAGTAATTTAGCTACAATCGGACAGGATGTCTCCAATGGCATAAAAGGACACTATAGTCTAAAATCCTAATTGTCAGGATAAAAAGAAAAGAACCCCCTCCAATACCATAATGACCATTTTCTATACTACCTAGCACTAGTTTTTCATTCACATAAAAATACAAATCTATTGAAAAGTTTTGCTAGATGAATAATTGAAAATTTGGCATTAGTGTGTCACTTAAATGGATGGGTTATACAACTCCTTAATTGCATGCATAGAAACTCCAAACCACACAAACTTGTATGCCATGTTTGCCAACACAGCTCTCTTGAGTAATCCAGTTTGTTTAAATAATATCTTTAAAATCCATACAACACAGACACATTTAGAGCCTCTCAAAGGTGGCAATTAAATATTAGACAGGTTCCTGTTTACCTTGTGCATAACAATCTTGCGCTGGGCTGGTTCTGCCACGTCAATCATTTTCTGCACCACATAGTTTGCGTATTGATCTTTCATCATGGTATATAAGGCACTATGAGGCCCATCATTCATTGTGCAAACCTCGTCTATCAGCATGGCCCTCTCTGTGCGAGAGGCATGAGTCACACACTTTTCTACCACATTACTGCAGAATAAAAAAAAAAGAGCAAGATACAATAAGAAGATACATCTTGTTGAATTGTTTATTTACATATGTAAAACAATATCCATAATTATTCTATGCTCCTATTAACTAGCCCGAAATAAAAACTCATTAAGAATCAATTTAATGTTTAAGCATAATTAAGTCAAAGAAATACAGCAATTCTAGAAAGTTTGTGAACTCAGATTTTTTGCATAAATTTCACCTATATTGCCATCAGACCTCTTCATCAAAGTCATAAAAAGATATACAGAACACAAAACAAGTAACATGTGAGTATAAACTTCATTTATTGATCAAAATGATCCAACATTAAAATGTTGGTTGGAAACTGATGTGAACCTCCAGGATTACCAGTTCAGTTAAGGTGATATTAGAAACAGCAGTGTCAATAGGGTGATTGGGTGACCTTGCCCTTATTAAGGTTTGTGAATGCATACTACGAGCAACGTAGATTTCGGAGGACCTCAAATAGGAGTTGCTGATGTCCTTTAGGCTGGAAAAGGTTACAAAACTATTTCTATGGTCTTGGAGTTTACCTGGCCACAGTCCAGGCAGACCGTATACAAACGGAGGAAACCATTAATACTCTAACCAGGAGACGTTGTCCAACAAAATTCACTCCAAGAGCAAGTGCATAATTCTTGGAGATCACAAAATTACCCAGAGTAACATATAAGGATCTGCAGGGCTCCCTTGTACCAACTCATGTTCATGGGTCCATCAGGCAAAAACTGAACAAGAACAGTATGCATGGGAGGAATGCAAAGAGGAAGCAGCTACGCTCCAAGAAGAGCATTGCCGCATATGTAAAATCTGCCAGAAGACTACTGGAGGGATGAGCCGAAAATACATTTTGGCTTAAACGACAACATCTATGTTTAGTGAGTGTCATTGTATTCCAACATAACATCCTCATCCCAACCGTGAAAACACGGTGGCGGCAGTATCATGTTTTTGGGCCATTTTGCTGCCACAGCACCAGGCTGACTTGCCATCACTCACACATCTATGAGTTTCGGATTATACTGGTAAATTCTACAGGAGAATGTCGGGGTATCTGTACGTGAAATGAAGCTTAACAGAAGGTGGACCTTGCAGCAAAAAAAGCAACCTTAAACAGTCTATCAAAGAATGGTTGAAGCAGAAACTGAATCCAATAGAAAAGTAGTGGCAGGACCTAAAGGTGAGAGTTCCTGCAAGCCAACCAACGTCACTGTGTTGAAGCCAATGCGTCAGACTTGGTTGAAGTCATTGCTGCTCAAAGAAGTTACACTGGTTACTAAAAGCATGGGTTCACATACTTTTTCTGACAAAGACGTTTAACACTGGAGTACTTTGATCAATTAATGAATGAAAAGGGATGACCTTTACTTTGTTGTTTTTATTTTTAAATGAAGATCTGGTCACATTTTAGGTTATATTTATGCAGAAATTCACAAATGTTCTAGCACCGCTGTAATAGTCACTGGAACTTATTTTATTAAGGGGAGAGACCAAGCCCCAAACAACAGAGGAAGTACCCTGGACTACATCACACTGTTTAACATCGCATACACATTTTGTTGGTCATCCGTTGTGATGGTTTAGTGTAAATATGAATTCCTTTTGACATATAAAACAATTAAGCCACATTGCTGCCCTGAGGGCCATACCTGGCAAACTTGTGCTGACTCAGGACTAGAACATTACCCCGAATTTCAGCAACAATTTTACTTTTGTCCTCCGGTCGGCCATGTTCCAAAACATGCTGAATGACATAGTTTCCATACTGATCCTGCACAGAAAGGATAAAAAAGGATTCTTTAACTTGGGAATTTGCAATCTGTGTTCCACTCAAGCCTCGCATGTCTGTTTCATCTCAAAGTTTGACTGCAGAGGAAAAATTCTAAAAGTCCAAAAGAGGCAATATGTGGCCTGTAAGGATACTGCAGTGATACTGGGTGGTTTGTTGGGTGCTATAGGCTTAAAACAATACACTGGTACTCTACTATAAATATTTCTAATGAGGAAAGATGAGGGGGATTTGCAGAGTAGACCTAAAGGCAGATGAGTGATATTCTAGATTAATAACAAAAGTAATAATATTAATAATACTACTAATAAAAAAATTAAAAAAAACATACACCAGTATAGAGCAAGGTTTTAGAGAAGTTATTTCAGGTAAACATTAAAGGACTTTGGACAGATTCCGACTTTGGAATCACAAGCTACATTTGTAAAATTTAGCTTTTAGAATTTTTTAGAATTTAGGTTGTAAAAAAAATAAATAATGTTTTGCATCATTGTTACACAACATCTCTGCATATCCCCTTCAATTAATAAGAGTTACAAATAATCAAGGAGATTCAAGCAAGCTTCTGTGAGGTTGTTAATTCTGTGTTTACAAAAGATGAGAAACTGGTTTGTGCTCTTGGTTTGTCTTATTTAAAGTATTATTATTATTGTAAGTATTTATTTTAAAGTTATTGTATCTGTCCAGTTTTACCATTATTGCTATATTTAGGAGAAAACAAAGTTGAAAAAAAAATAAAAAAAATGACCTACTGTGTTAAAAAGGAAGTATTATTACAAGGACATCCCATTTTCTTTAACTGTAAATTTATATTTTCTAAGTGTAAGAGTAACTTATGTTTAGGTGGAACTTCCTAGTCACACTTTGGTGCCCAACTTTTTAGGGGCACCATCTGCAGTATAGTCTTAATCATCATGACATTCTATTTTTATATTACATATATTCCATATTCACGAGAAAAATAAGTCACCAGAGGAAACCACTGACTGTACCTGTACTAACTGCTCCGTATGCTGATGTAACTCCTCCAGGATTGGCAGTGTCTGCTCTGGAAGGCAGTGCTCCAAGATCCGTTGAATCACCCTGCAGCCGTACGGATGTGTGGAGAGTGCAAAAACCTATAGGAGACATTATATTGAAACATCTGCTATATATTTTCTGCATTACCGTTTGGCTTACCTCTCCAACACCCTTCCATAAACGCTCATTTTGATCCATTTCCACTAGCCCTGCTTTCCCCAAATAGTTATCAGTTTAGTATTCTATACCTGACTCTTAAAGGCATCAATGATGAACTGCAAGGACTGCGGTTGAACACACTCAATACACTTCTGTACCACATGATTTCCATTCTGGTCCTTCACACACTTAAGTACGTGGCCATCCAGCTCTCGGACCATCTCATTCTGGAAAAGGATGTGAATAAAATGGTAAAGCACAGCAAACAAAAGAATGACAGAAGGGAAAAAATAATCAAACAGGTAGTTGTAACACTAACATGGCAAGAGTGAAATATCCACTTACAATGACTTGCTGATCAGGTGGAATGAACTCCAGAGCTTTCTGAATTACTCGACAACCGTACATCTGCAGCGCCAATGAAAGCACATGCCCTCGGATTCGCTCTGCAAGTGCCAGCTTTTGTTCCAGACTACCAAACTGCAAAAAAAAAAAAAAAAAAAAAGAAAGATTTTAGCTAAACATTTTTGCTGTTGTATTGTTTTATTTAGTCAACCATGATTTACATTTCAAACTTCAAAACCTACATAACTAATAACCAGAAAAAAATATCAAATATAATAAATAGTACACCATTCTTAAAGTCGTAGGGTTTCCAAATTTTACTAGGCATATGATATGCCTGTGTATCTATTTACTTTCATGTACTTACTCTGTAGTATTGGCTGAGCAGTGTCTGGACTAGCCAATTATGGGGAAAGTCTCAGCAACATGCTGCTGATACCTGGTTACTCATTGGCTAGTATGAGACACTGCACAGTCGGTACTACAGAGTCTGTGTCTTCAGGAACTGCAGAGGGAAAAGCAAAGCAATTATGATTTTATGAGTTAAACACAGCTTATAATCACGTCTTTGAAAAAAATGCATAAAAGTAAAAGTGATACATAGATATATTATAATATATTATAAAATCTAGAACCATTACATATGGCGAATGTAATTTTGTTGGGAAAATAAAAAACAAATTACTGACCTCAAAAAATTTCTGTATGACGTAATTTCCAAAGACGTCTACCATAAGCTGATAGGCAGCTTGCAGGATCTCATTGAACACAAGCTGCCTTTCTGCAGGAGTGGCACGTTCAAGCTTCAATTGAATAAACCTGTGAGGAACACATTCAGATTAGAAGTGGTCACAATTTGAAGTTGGGGTGCAGAAAAGTCAGGAGTAATGATTTAAATCCAGATAATGAAAACCAGCAACTCATACAAAATCAAAACAGACAGAAAAGTTCAAGTTCAATAAGGACTGAGAAAGTTCTACCACATAGAAAGTGCTGTGGATAAATATCTCCTCCACAGAAATGGCAATGATTGATATAATCCCATTTCATCTGTGGGAAGCCTGAATAAAAGGTACACTGAACAAAATTTGGGAACCTCTGCATGTGAAAAAGAAAAGAAAAAAAAGAAAGTGAAATGTAAAAAATGATCACATATATACTGTGAGTACTTAAAGCAGAGGGCATGCTCAATATGCACAACTTTGTAGATCTGATGCAGATTAATGGAACATGACATGCAAATGTTTAGATCATGCTTTTAAAAAGAGCATGTTTAAACATTCTAAAAGTTTTTTTCACAAATAATATTTAGAACTTGTTTAAACTTATTGAATATGCAACAACAGGAAATACCTCTGTGTGAGCTGACTGTATATATGACTTTAAATCTCATTGACAGACACTTATGGCTCATGCAGATATATTGCCCCATGATCCTGTTCAAGACACACACACACACACAATCTTTGAATTTGCTGCTGTAAAGCTATGCATTCTGTTTCAATTAAATCCCTGCACAGTGGCAAATTAAAATGTTCTTTTTGTGCATGCTCTTATCAGTAGTGATCTGAACACAAGGAAAGCCTTATGCTGTTCCCCAAACTCTCAATCAACTCTGCAAAAGCTAAGGACCGTAAAAATTGTGAAGGTCCGCCAACAAAAATTTTAATTTTGACTAAAACCAAACATTTAAAAAAAATCCTCATATATAAGACTAACACATATAGGTTAATAGGTTAGTTCTATGGCCATGATAAGCCACTCAGAGCAACCTCTTTTAGCTCACTTGTGCCCTTCCCAGGGAGAAATATCCTGTAGTATCAGTCTGGTCCCACTGAAGAGTGACCCAGCCCCGAAATATCATGCAATTCTACCCTGAACAGGAGAAACCGCAAACCCCAGACGCGTTTCTGCCTTTATTTTGGTGCTGGGTCACTCTTGAGTGGGACCAGACTGATATACTACAGGATATTTCTCCCTGTGAAGGGCACAAGTGAGCTAAAAGAAGTTGCTCTCAGAGTGGCTTATGGCCATAGAACTAACCTATTAAGGTTAGTTCGTTCTCTGAGGAGCACCTCTGACTTTGTATGTATATATGTATGTATATATATGTATGTATATAAAAAAAACTCATACATACACATATATACATACATACATATATACACACACATACACACACATACACACACGCTAACAGCTTTAAAATACAAAACTTCAATGTTCGTTTACTGTAGAAGTATACAATTTTAAAATGTCCAATTGATAAAATACTTATTAGCTATTATAGTTTATTATGCCATATAGAAACTGCTCAAACAATAGCATTTTATCTGTATACTGAAACAGAAATAATATTCTTACCTATAAAATCACTGTTACACTGATCAAGCCTGTGCAGTTATTTAATTCTGCATTCTAATCATCACATATAATAGTTGTCAAACTATGAATTGTTGTCACGCCTTGCGAGCTCGCAAGAACTGCGTCCCTCGCAAAGCGAGCGGCCGCATTTTCGGAAGGTGGAGGCTCCAACGTCGGCTGCAATGACCTGAATTGCGAGGGGCCGCATTTGCGGAGGTGGAGGCTCAACGGCGCCTCACACGCAGTTACAAACACCCACACAAGCGGCACTTTAACAAAATACATCTAACACGCAATCACTAAACATGGACTTGCACACAAATACAAACCGCGGGACATAAAAACGCAAAATTTACTGACTTGGCCTAAAAAAAAATACAAGCCGCTGGAATTTAACTCCAAATTCATGAGTTTAGACACACGAAAATCCCCTAAGCGAGAGAAAAAATTGCCATTTTTGACGAGAAAGTCGCTAGTAGCTAATAACCACCAATTGCTCTGTGATTTTCAGTCTTAATTAAGAGGCCCCAAAAGGAAAAATCAAGTCCAAATAATTCCACCACTCCAGTTCAATTTCGATAGAAACATTTTACAATTTCATTCATCACAGGGTCCATAGTCATTAGTGTTCCTTGGTGCTTTTTTTCCCTATGATTATTTCACAGCAAAGAAATATAAATCAGAAGTTAAAGCAAGCATCTGAACCTGGTATCTTTTTTTTTTTTTCCCAGCATCAAAACTACTCCACTTCCTTATCTACACACAGAGCTCTGTCTACAATACATACCTGGATCCGTGCTGATCCTGAGAAAACTCCATGATGTGACCAGCAATCTCCCTCAGCTGCAGGTTTGGGTAGCGGTTGTTGCGGAAGTCCTCCAGCAGTCGGCTCCTGCCTGAAGGCATGACATCAGACATACCATAGCGCAAACGGGAAGAGGGGAAGAGCGTGCTGCTTGGACTGAAGAGACTCGATGCACTGCTTGCACTTCTATACTTTGCTTCTGCCCCAGGTGCAGCAGAGATATAGCGACCGCTGCCATTCGTCAAACCCCCTGTGGTAAAATTCAGATTATATTAGAGGAAGTTTTGCATAATCATCACCTCATGATATGTGTGCATAATTATGAACTTGGGTTGTTTCTGTCTGCTCTGCTAACCATAAGACTTTGCAGCTCCTGCAGTCCTATCCGGAGGCATGTATGTGGAATACATACACACACAAAATACTTAGCAGGCCATTGCAATGTTCCAGCTTTCACTATTTTAGCAGTAAGACAAAGAATAGCTCCCCAATCTTTAGGCTAGAGCTTTTACCACCTTTAACAAACGGGGGCACGCTGAAGCACATTTCCAAACACTCTGCTTAGGATGTGCAGTAATGAGAAGACTGCATGGAATTCTACTGCAGGCTTACACAGTTTGAAAAATATAGGTGGAACGCCAGCAAGAAGATGGTGGGAAAACAATTTCAGTGTCTTCTTACAAAATATATTTATTTTCAGTTACAATAAACTGAAACAGTTGTTTATATTCACTATTTAAAAATCATGGAAAATAAAGTGGTTGCAAATGCCTTATTGTCATTGTCAGCATTATATATATATATTTTATTGCTTCCATTTGAAAATATAAATAAATGTGTTGGGCCATTCATAATGGTTACAAAAAAAATAAACACAATAAAAGACACTTGTTTTAACTGTTGCAAAAGAGACACAAATTAAAGTACACACTAACTGCAGAAATAATCTATCCATTTGAATGTTGTGTAAGCGTGCTATTGACAATCCCCACTCACCAAGGTTGAGGCTGGATGATGACCCATGGGAGGAGAGTGATGGTGGAGGTGTCTGAGAGTGGCTTGGCCCCTGACTTGGAAGAGGCATGCCTACAGGCCCAGGGGATGAGGAGAAACCCAGACCATTGTAAAAGCTGTGACCAATAGGTGTCAGACTGCTGGAAGTTCTCTTATAAAGGTCACTGCTGCCTGTAAGAGAGTCGCGACGAGATCCACTGCTAGTGTTCGAGTTGGCAACTGTGGGGAGAAGAGCACACGTATGAGAATTTGTTTTTGTTATACACTGTCCCTATGCCTCAACTCTGCACCCTTCTCCCATCTCACCTGCTGTCCCGAATCCTCCAAGGGCTGAACTTAGTGTGGCCCCTAGAGAACCGCTGCTCCCAAAACCCAACGAGCTATTCGCTGGCTGACCAGAACTTTGAGAGAACAGGGAACTACTTTGTGAGTTGCTAGTTAGGGAGCTGTTGCCATAGAAGGAGCTGGATGCCAAGTTCTGGTTACCCTGTGGTTGTGGTTGCCCTTGGGGTTGCTGTGAACTCAATTGACGGAAGGGCCCATTTGTGGTGCCTGCTTGACCATTGGCAGAGGCAGCAGCTGCTGCTACAGCTACAAGGAAAGATGACAAAAAGGTAAATCAATTTGGATGACCATTGTAAATTAATCAAACGATTGTATTTAGAGCCAATAACGCACATGACTTATGTAGGAAATCCCTCAATGCTTACCTGCTTGCGCTGCGGATGGGCTGATTATGACAGGTGCAGGAGCCACCAACCTAACAGGACCACCCAGTCCATTTCTGGCCCCAGTATTCACAACAAGAGCCCCTGTTTGGTCATAGTAAGCAGCAGGTGCCAACATGGGGTAACCTAAAATGACAAATTATAAATATAAGAGGGGGTTAGACTCATGGATTGTCTACACATCAAGTATATTTTTTTTGTGCAAAATTTAAGCCAATATCCTTTTTCTGTTTACTTATGATGTGAGCAGTTTTTTTGTAAATAAAAAAGGTGCAGATTAACTCTGATTAATGCACTTGTTGAATGTGGCAAGCGCAGCCAGTGCTGCGCTTCACCAGAAGATTCTTGCATGAATATGCAGTCTAGATATAATGCAGACAGGAAATAAATTGTGGTTTTGATTTTACTGCCTAGTAACAAATAAATATTTAAGGAATTACAGAGGTGTTTTTTGTTACTTTTAACATAAGTTATGCATCTTTGCCTTTCACACTCTGTAGGATTAGAGTTTATACAAGATAGCAATTACCGCTGTTCTTTGATCTATCCACAAAAGGTACAGTGGTGATTTTGTACATACCTGGCATGCCTGCTGCCAGTCCCTGTCCAAATGCAAGAGCAGAGTTCACAGCCGCTGCAGCTACCAGCTGATCATTCTGCTGACCTTGCTGATTCTGGTTTGGAGTTAGGGGTCTCTGGTTGCCCCCTGCACGTAGAACCTGGGAATCAGAAAAAAAAGAAAATCACACTCCAAAGTTAGCACAAGTGGTCTAAAGTTAAGTAAGGGTATTTTGTGACAGCTGAAAGGGTTACACAAAACAATGATTATACAAAAAAAAACATGGTTATAAAATGGATAGGGAGGCAGTTATTTGGAGATGTGGAAAGATAAAAATAAGAAGAGGGCACATATGCAAAGATAAGAAGTGGTGTAAACATACTGAACAAAAGCAAAAAACAGAGAATGTAGAGAATATCTACTAAGTGGAAGACTATCTCAAAAGTGCTTACTTGCTGTTGGCCTTGCTGATTCTGTGGGTTGTTTTGCTGGGAAGCAGAGTTGTTGGCCGCCGCTGCAGCTGCCGCCTGCTGCTGAAAGAGATTTGCCGGGTACACCCCCCATGGAGTTACTCCATAGTACTGATGCGGGACCACGGCAGGACCTAGAAAGGCGCAAAAGACAACATTTCCTTGAAATTACACTCTAAATATTTCTTCCTGAAAAATGTAGATACAAAAAGCCTCAAATTTAAGTTTCACATGAATTTAAAACTAAAAAAGGAGCCAGGAAAAAAATATACTACTTTATTCTGATAAAATTAAGGACACTGCAAGCAGTTTGAAAGAGGTTAATGCATTTTGACAAATTATTAGCTGAATAAAGGGAAGGGGCTTCATAACTAATGCTGCACAAAATAGGTTTGGGTGCATTAATTAGCCAGTGTGTGATAAACTAAAGAGGAGGATGAAGTTGTTTTGAGGATGGAATGACCAGACGAATAGGCTTACCCAGTGTTGCAGCAGCTGCAAGTCCTGCTGCGTAGGGATCCGTCCCAGGAGGGGCTGCACTGATTATATAAGGATTTGGAACGAAGGCAGCGGGAGCTAAACCTGCTGAAAACATACCTGTCAGTGAAAGCAGACTTCAGTACATTTGTAGCACAGACAGCAAAGTGCCACAGTGAAGTACATATTGGGTTAAAAGTATCAGACTCGCAAGGGAGTAAAGTCACCTAATAAAGAGCTAGACCTCCATTCTTTATAAGGTGTTAAATTTGTTTTTTGCCTTGTACAATACCACTGTACAGCGCTACGGAATATGTTGGCGCGATATAAATAAAGACAATAATAAAATACTGAAAATAAAAATATAACAAATACAAAAGAATATTAATAAAAAAAAGGTTAATCTACTACTTATAAATACCCTAATATATAATTTATCTGAATGTATTTAAATATTTTAATGTATATAACAATATTTTTTATTATGTATTTACATAGATAAATCCATGCTAATATATAAATGAACCATATAAATCTTGCAATCGCTACATGGTCAAACAGCAGCCTGAAGTCACCGCTTGCCGTAATCGCTCACCTATATGCGGTTGATGTGCGGCTGCCAGGGCGTACTGTTGTTGCTGTGCAGCAGTCAACTGCTGAACCGCCAAGGCGTTCGGTCTTTGGAACAGCTGTAGGAAGAGAGGCATGATTAAGTCACAGAATAAAACATAACTCAGACAAGGCAATTGAAAAGCAGATCTAGACACTTGAGGTGCATTGCACATGTTGCACTCACCTGTTGCTGGGAATTATAATCAAAGAGACCCACTGTGGCAGCCCCTGAGTCCACCTGCACTTGATTACCCTGGTAATCAAATTGCAGAGGTTCCATTCCAACATGCTCCATGGGATCTAGCTGAACACTCTGAGACTCCATGCCACCAAAGTCCTCCACGGGTTTGGCTCCATTACTGCTGGTGAGTTGAGCAAGCCCTTCTGAGCCATTCTGACTAGGGCCCAAGAGATCTACATCGTTAGCAGAATTTCCCGGTGTACGGCTAGGAGAGGGACAAACAAATATGTTGATTCCATGATGAACAAAGAATATGATGGCACTTTATTAACAAAACACATGGTATCACTGCTCTTATTGGAGAATTGAGAACTAGACTGCTAATAGGAAAATCATTTTCTTGTTATTGTCCTTTAGTTATAAAGGAGCAAAATGTCTGAATAATAAGCGAAGGAGCAATAGATCTGTAAAGGAAGATGTCAAAAACCTACTTGGGAGGGAATTCTACAAACATGCAAGGGAAGCCTGTGCTCACCTGAAATCTTTCACATCTACATCAATCCCATTTTGGACTGGTAGCCCATTTGCTTTGTCCATACTGTCGCCTTCTTCTTTCAGATCCCCCAATTTGTCCCCTTCATAGACTCCTTTGTTCTTCTTGTCCCCCTTGTCGTTTTCATCTCCCTCAGGATCTCTGGGCCCCTGGGACAAATAAAAAATGATGGGATTTAAAAAAAAAATGTTTTAAAGCGTCTTTAGTTGCAATGTGTCACTCAAAGTTAGACCACCAAATTATTTAGAATAGGGGCTCCTCAAAATGTAGATCATAGACTAGCAGGAAATTTCCAAGTGAAAGGATGCAACAGAATTTAAATCTCACCATGCTGCATGATTAGCATCCTTAGTGGCCATGAAAAAAAAAATGGAGAGAGTATTTATGTTTATCATTGAACATGTTTGATCGTTACTGTGAAGGCCAGTTACTGGTATGGTGGTAGAGCATGTTATTGTGATTAACATATGTCCCATTTGACCTAAGTTTATGAACCCCTGATTTGGTGAAGAAAGATCTTCAGGACATGAAAATAGAGCTCTGCTAAAAGTTTTGTATTGAACATGAGCTATATTGAAGAGACATAGGACTCCCCAAAATCTGTGTGCACCATAAGATAGGACAAACTCACATGGAACAGAAATCATCATTAGCACCTTTGATTTAACCCCTTTTAATCCATGATTTATTAAAGACACTTGCAAGTAAAATGCTCTCAGACTTGTCCTGACTTGCTCTGCAGTCTACACACTACAAAGAGTATTTTCAAACTGAATGGAGAATACAGAACTTCAAAAAGATTTTATTAAAAAAAAAGTTTATTTAAAAACTGCTTAATTTAATTTCTACAGGATTGTTTTAAGAAATATGTAGTAACATGGCAAAAATCTTTTCTTTTTTTGGAAAGGATTTTTTATTTATTTTTAAACATTGTTGCAATTAAAGGGCCAGTGCAAGTACTTTGTGTTAAACCTATTTTTTTTTAGTTCATCATTAAGTAATAAAACATGAGCAAACGGCAGCAAATTAAAGCTTTAGGAAGAAAATATAATGTACAAAAAGACAGGTTAGCTCCTTAATGGCCATTGATGTACATGCCCACCTACCTCGTTCTGAGCACTACTGAAAGTAAGTGAAATATTACCACAGTTCCCCCCAACAGTGAGAGGTGGGGAGGGATAAAGCAGCAGTCATTATGGAGGTAAACTGGCTAAATATTTTTTTTGCTGCTGTTTGTATATATATTTTTACCGTAAATCCAGTGTGAACTAAAAAATAAGCTTAATCTTTAAAGCTGCTTACACTGGCACTTTAACATTCACTTCCTTTAATTTATAATTATGAATATACTTACAAATCCCCCTTTCCTGAGACAAGAGTCACCAGGAGATGAGCTGAGGACGTACTCTACCATGCTAACTCCAAGACCTCCACTTTCAGAACGAGGGGAGAGCACAGAGTTAACTTCATTGCTGTTCACATGAAATCCTTGACCTGGCCGCCGCTGGACCATGATGGGCTGGGAAACTGAATGGTCTGGGAAAAGATGAGGAAATGAAAGAGAGAAAAAAAAATGTTGCTTTAAAAATCCCCAGAACCCTTTTAGTAAACAGGTCTAGTAGCCCTGCCACCAAGTTATCTTTACTCACCTGATGCACCCCATGCACTCTCTCTCCACTGGTCCCCCAAGAAAATGCCCTTTGGTCCGTCCTTGTTTGAGTCATCAGTCTCCCAGAACTTTTTGCCTGGCAGAAGTTGCTAAGAATAAAAAAAATAAAAAAAAATTGTATATACATATGTAAAACATTTCACTTTTTATTAATACAAAAAAGGAAGACTGGAAAACCAAAATCCAGTTTAAAAAAAATGTTTTTCCTCCCCACCACTATATAGTAATTAAAGTTAAAAAAAAAAGAATCAGTCCATCAAGTTCAACCTTTTAAGATCTCCTCCGATCTGCAATATGAGGATTAGTTATTCATTAATTAGTTGTTAATTGTTAGTTATTTATTAATCAACTATTTTATTTTTATTTTTTTAATTAGTAATTATTCCAGAGGAAGGCAAACAGAAAAAAAAACAAGTGAAACTTAGCCAATCGTCTCAAAGGGAAAAGGTTTTTATTCCTTCCTGACCACAGATACTGGCAATCTGATTTCTCCCTTCAATACACACTCTCCAATTATACAGGATAACCCTGAATTCCCTTTTTAATTAGAAATAAATCCAGTCCCCTTTTAAAGTTATCTATCGAATCCGCTATCACCACCTCCTCTGGTTGTGGAAATTCTTACTGTGAAGAACCCTTTTCTTTCTTCAAGGTGGAATCTTTTTACTTCTAACCTCAAGGGATGTCCTCTTGTCAGTTGAAAACCTCTTGGCACAAAAAGCTCCCTTGACAATTCTTTAAACTGACCCTGGATGTATTTATATAAGGTAATCATATCTCCTCTTAGATGTCTTTTTTCTAGAGAAAATAAGTTTAATTTGGTTAGTCTTTCTTCATAGCTTAGCTCCTCCATTGCCCTTAATAGTTTTGTTGCCCCCCTCTGTACCTTTCCAGCTCTAAAATGTTCTTTTTATGTAGTGGTGCCCAAAATTGTACTCCATATTCCAAATGAGGGCGTACCAGAGATTTGTATAGTGGCAGAATTATATTTGCTTCCCTTGCTTCTATACCCTTCCTAATTAATACATGCTAATATTTGATTTGCCTTTGCAGCTGCTGCTTGGCTTTGAGCACTGTTACCTAGGTGGTTGTCCACAAGCACTCCCAAATCCCTTTCAATATCTGATACCCCTATATTTGCTCCATTAAGATTATAAAATTACATGGCTATTTTTCCTTCGAAAGATTCATAACTTTCCATTTATTCGTATTAAATCTCATCTGCCATTTAGATGCCCATTCCTCAATTTGATGTAAATCCCTTTGAAGAGAAAGCACATCATTATTTGATTTAATTACCTTGCACAACTTTGTGTCATCAGCAAAAATGGAGACACTACTATCCAGTCCCACCTCTAAATCATTAATAAATGTTAAAAAGGAGAGGACCTAATACTGAACCCTGAGGAACCCCACTTACCACATTAGTCCAATTGGAGTATGTTCCATTTACAACAGGCAAAGTGTCTTAGGAAACTCAAACAAAATTGTATTCATGCACGTAAAGGAGCACACAATGTAACAAAGTTTTGGTTATTATAATGGGCTTAATAACAGGTACACCCAAAATTATCAGTTTGAGCTACCCCAATGAAATACTAGAAGTCCATATCTTGTCGCCATCACCATCATACACACTTAAAAAGCTATATTACGAATATTTAAGTGAAATAAATGTAATTCCATACAAATTGATACTTACTTCACCCATTGTTCTTCCTTCCAAAGCAAGCGCCTGAAAATCATGATTCAGTTCATCCATTGACCGAACCTATAAAAAAAACACAAAAAGGAGGAAATAGGGTCAATACAAATTACAAACAAAAAAAACAAAAAAACTTAAAATCAGATGTAACTCAAAAATACTAAAAGAAAATTACTTTAAAAAGCAATTTGGATGCGCTACTTTTTGAGACATACATATTATGATCCCATCAGAAAAATATCAAAACAAATTATTTACACTACTTTTCAGTCACTTAAAATGCATTTCACCACATTCCCACCTCACTAATTCTCAGATATTATTGAGAGTATATTAGATTAGTCATTTCCAAACTTTTTCTTTGAAAACTGAATAAAAATGCTGAAGGTCTTAGAGGGCAACTTGATTTATACGATTGTATGTGAGACTTTATGTGCCACAATGGACCACTTAACATTCTTTCAGACTTATTTTTAAGAACTGTTACGTTATAATGTAGTATAGCCAGTCACTTACAGAAATGTATGGAGCTCACAACTTGTTATTTCAAGAAATGTGTGTTTATAAAGTCATCAATAAAGCCAAACTGTTAATGAATCAGTTTTAAAACAACAGTTTTGCCTGGTGTGCTGGGTTGGTCTCCATCTACTCCTTGTCACTGTTAGATTGTTTGTCCGGAAGACACTGAAGTTACCTGGAAGCTATTTAATTATTTAGGCGTTGTGACTTATCTCCCCCTATACCTGCACTTTGTGTATGTGTAACCATGCCCCCACATAATTATGCCAATGCTTTTCGTTTTCCGAGCTGTTAAACTTTTTTTTTTTAAATTAGCAAGACGAAAGGAATTCCAAAGACACAACTGCTGCACAAACCACTGCTAGATAACGTCAGAGGCTTCCAGACAAACAAATAATGCAAGTCACATGACGGGAGGGAGGTGGGGACAAATCCAAAATCTCAGGTAGCTTACTGTTCATTTTAAAACGATTGTTGGACTAACAACATGCTGAACAAAAAATTCAAAGCACTTTACAAGGATACTGACTTGTATTTCTTCAATGCCAACTAAAATAGGAAAAACATTCCAATAGTTTTGTTACATATCATTGGCCTGTTTATTCTTCAGATTTCCAGGTCTCCACCCTGTTACAAGCAGTCATAAGCTGCATGCGGCTGTCTCACTATGTATGTCTTTCTCCATATTATCCAAAATGCAATCAGTTCGTAAGAAGCCCCTCCCATACTCCATGAGCAGTTTAAAATCAGGGTTGCCCAGTTGCAGCTAACAAACAGAATTAAAAAGTTAATCCCTACAGTCCTATGCAAAACTCTCTTCCCCCAGTAGTCTGTGGCTCACGTAAACCCCTTTGATAACTCACCCCCCCCTCCCCAGCTCGCTTAACACTATGGGGTTGAGAGACCAACAGTGGTGTGAGGCAGTGTATGCAACAACGCACATCCTCATGTTGAGTTCCAGCTCTGTGAAGTACTGTAGGGACAGGAACCACCTGCTGCATTCACTTCAGTGGAAAATGGTCCAACACTGTAGTGAATTTTTTTTCCTAGTAGGCAATACCTTAGGGTTTCTGTTGCTGTTTTTAAGGTCAGGCATTCTCTTTGTACTACATAATAGAAACAGAATTGGATGCTCTTCATTTAATACTGGTGACAAGACCACACAAGCAAGAGAGTCCAGAAGAACATTTCCACTGCTACATAGACTAAAGCCATTGATTGAGTTTCACACCAAAATGAGGCAAGTTCTTCAAGAGATGGGGGTACTAGACCATGTCATCCTCCTGAGGAATCTGTATGTGGACCAAGAAGCCACGCTCAGAACTGAACAAGGAACAACACAATGGTTCAAGATAGGAAAAGGAGTGCGACAAGGTTGTCACCTTATTTATTCAACTTATATGCAGAATATATAATGCGTAAGGCTGAACTGGAAGAATCCAAAGCCGGAATTAATATAACTGGGAGAAATAGCAACCTTGGATACGCGGATAATACTACTATGATGGCTGAAAATGAGGAGGAACTAAATGGCCCATCATGAGAGTGAAAGAAGTGCATGCAAAAGTTGGCCTGCTGTATAACATTGAAAAGACAAAGACCATGGCAAACAGCAATCTCAGTCCCTGACAAAAAGATGTGGAATAAGTGGAGGAAGGGACAGATTTTTTTTCCCTTGGATCCTAGATCTCTTCAGGATGGTGACTGTAGCCATGAAATGAAGACGTTTGCTTCTAGGGAGGAAAGCTTTGGCAAGCCAGGATAAGCTAATAAAATGTAACAACGGTACACATAGTTACAGCTATGATATTCACAGTAGTAAGTAATACACTGATATGAGAGCTAGACAATTAAGACTGAGCCTTATAGAATTGACATCTTTGAACTGTGGTGTTGGAGCAAACTGCTTAGAGTTCCTTGAACTGCAAGAAGATCTAATAAGTCAGTACTACAGGGAATCGAGCCAAACCGTTCACTGGAAGGTATGATCATGAGGCTAAAGCTCAAATATTTGGCCATATCATGAGAAGACAAGATTCTATAGTAAAGACTCTGGAGCTGGGAAAGATTGTACGAGCACGAAGAAGGGGGTGGCAGAGCCAGATAAGGTTAATGAAATAATGAACATGAGCTTTGAGAATGCTCAGACGGACAGTAAATGACAAATGTGCCTGGTGTGCTGTAGTCCATAGTGTCAGAATCTTCAAGTCTAGGGCTTTGCTTGTCTGTGTTTTAGGGATGAGAAGTTGATCCGAAGCAACAATTCTGTAAAGCAGATTGTTCTATAGAATGAAGTATGGGATTCAATTCCTCTTTCTTCCAGAAACAGGTAGCCATACTATAGTATTTTAAAGTAGTGCATCAAAACCTTGATCACACGCAATTTGGTATTTTAAAACCACTGGTAACTCCAATTATGGCAAAAATCTGTTTTCAAATCAGCATAACTCATAACTTGATCTGTATCCATGTCAAAGTAGGCTGAGATTCACCACATAAGTGGCAATGAAACCAGCCCAGTGACTTTGGGACCAAGCTTCCCTGGTTGCAATCTTCTCAAAAATCAGGAGGTATGCTTCCACATCAACTACACTGCATTTTTTGTAGAAAGATTTTGCTTTAATCCTTCCACTGGTCTCTGGAGTCATAGCACTTTTTGAAAGCAGCAGGTATTTTAGCTGGGCCATAATGCAATTGGTTTGTTTTCCGGTGAAGTCTTCTGTGGCTTGGACTTTCTGCGCTGTCAAGGTTGTTATGGGCTCTGTCATCTCCTACATGTCTCAGCAACTATTGTGTAGTTTCTTGCCGACATGAAGTGGCTTGTACGAAAGCATTCACAAGCCCCTCCGCTTCTGACACCACGTGTTACAAGTTACCAGTCTCCTCTGGGTTTGTGCCCGTGTTTCAGGCACTTTGATGGAGGAACACAATACAAGAGGCTGTAACTACTTTTTCAAGTTTTACTAGAGAAAGGCTACAAAACTAATAAGGGGAATGGAGGGGCTAAGTTATGAAGAAAGACTATCCAAATTAAACATATTTTCTCTAGAAAAAAGTGTCTAAGAGGAGATATGATTACCCTATATAAATACATCCAGGGTAAGTATAAAAATTTGTCAAAGGGGCTTTTTGTACAAAGAGGTTTTCAACTGACAAGAGGACATCCTTTAAGGTGAAGTCTTTACTTCTAACCTCAAAGAAAGAAAAGGGTTCTTCACAGTAAGGGTGGTTAATATGTGGAATTCTCTACCAAGGGAGGTGGTGACAGAGGATTCAATAGATAACTTCAAAAAGGGATTGGATATATTTTTATATAAAAAGGGCATTCAGGGTTATCCTGGTTAGAGAGGGAGTATTGATCCAGAGATACATTTTAATCGCCAGTATCTGGGGTCAGGAAGGAATTAATTTTTTTTCCCTTTTGAGACAATTGTCAAAGTTTCACTGTTTTTTTTGTTTGCCTTCCTCTGGATCAATTAACAATTAATCTGCATATTGCAGATCAGAGGAGACCTTAAAAAGGGGCTTAAATTCTTTTTTTCCCAACCTCAATTACTATGTAACTAAAATTCAGCCAGGGATACAAAAATAAACCAAAGAAATTAACTATACCAATTAAGATTCCTTAATTAACAGAACTCATCCAGCTAAACCAGGGTGGAGCAAAACAGAACCCAATAGTTAAAAATCACTGCACTGTGTATTCTTCAGATATCCAGGTCTCCACTGTGATCCAAGCACTCATAAGCGACAGGCTTCTGTCTCACTGTGTTTGCAATTTGCCTAACCCCGAAAAAAAAAACATACAATCAGTCCATAAATAGCCCCTCCCATACACCAGAAGCTGTCTGGAATCATGGCTGCCCAGGTGCAACTAATTAACAGAGCAGGAAAGTTAACCCCTGCCACCCTACTAGGTGAAGAGAGTTTTGCAGAGTATATTGCTCACGTAAACCCCTTGGATAACTCTCACAGTAGCTACTAATTTTAGTTTGTTGCAACCTTCACAAACATGTTAAGATTCTATATTCTACAGTATTCTTTTAAAATCAAGTTGTCCCTGAAATGTTGTTCAAAGTTTTTATCAGACTTCTTTTATATTTTAGAATTGTATTTAGCCCAGTATTTTTAGCAGAATCGGTTGGCTCAGTGACCTCAGTAAATTCAGGTGCTATAAAAAACTGATTAAATATGGGGATGATCTTTTAAGATAGAGAAATATATACACTTCAGTGTATCATTACAGGGCTAATCTTATGCTACTCACCTGATGCTCTGCATGTATGTTATCTCCAGTGGGCCAGCGATGTTTGCTATTATTGTAGCCTCCTCCACCACTCCCACCTCCTCCCAACTGCTCTCCATGCTGCCTCTGGAAGAAATAATCCACCATAGCATCGTCCTGTGATCGGCCAGCCACACCCATGGAGCTGCCCACTGGGCTGGCATGGGGCCCTGCAGCCAAGGCAGGATGCGAGGGTGGCTGCTGCTGGCCCACCGGTCCGGAGGTAAGGACCACGGGCATGTTGGGGTTAAGGTTGCCTTCCGGGTACTGTTTGAGGTGGGGGCTGAAGGAGTCCTGCCAAAGAACAGTTTTCCTCTTCAAGACACATGCAACGCTCATTCCACCAACACCTGCAGAAAAAAAAAAAAAAAAGTTAGTTCAGACACAGGTAACCTCACTGTCAGTTCAGTTGGGGGCTAATGCAACAAACAATAAGTGGGTAATAGCATAAAAGCAAGAACGAACAAAATGTATAAAAGGGTGATCTCCATAAAGCATCACTGTAGTCCAAGAATTTCTACTTGGCATTTGAAGGGCTACTGTCAACCCAACCAGAAGTTGATTTAATCTGGAGCATTAAAAAACTAACTATACATTGTAACCTATAGTAAATCATCCTTTTCATGCAGAGATGTACTGAATTGTTTTTGCACTATTCGATAAGGGATAAAGGAGATCGAACAATGACAACATTTGGGAGTCATTGTTACCGCCAACAGAGGCTAACAATCAGGACGCAAATCTAATTAGCTCATCAATATAGTTAATATTCATGAGCTGCTTATTTGCATAACAATTCAGAATACATAATATTGAATTTCTAAGAAAATATTGACTAATATGATGTATAGCCAGTTCTACATGCTCTTTAGATACAACCTAAAAGATTACTAGATTGAGGAGACAGAGCCCTGTTAAAAGAAGGGAGAGCAAAAATAACCAAACTGTTTTAAGAAGCTAACTAATGACTGTACTTAAAGGATTACGGCAGTCCCACATTGACACTTTTGAAGAACTGGTCTTGATAATGAAAAAAAAAGGAACAAATCCTGTCTAATTCCTTACTTGGCTTGTTACTAAAAACTGCCCCAACACCAAAAATATGCATGGTTTGTTTTCTTTTTCAAAATCTTGCAGCAAAAAAATTAAAAACTCGTATTTTTGCTTTTGGGTGCTAAAAGTATGTTCTCTGCATTTCTTGTTAGTTTCAATGAAGACTAAACCAGTTTTACTTAATTTTTTATACTTATATTTTCATGCAAAATAAAAATACTTTTGCTCGATTGTTCTTTTAAAGCAGGGTTTGACAAATGTATCTGAAAATTGCCTGCCATGTAAGTTAGGTGCCAGTGAAACATTCGATTATGAGCCAGGTTACAGATTATCTATAGATATTTATGTCTAACAACTGAAACTCCAGGAAGAACAGTCAATCTTTGCCAATAAATAATAGCACTCCGACATCACCCAAGGATACCAACATCTTTCACAGCATACCTTAATTTTACATACATTTTGTTCCTTATACACTTCCTGTTTGAAACTTTCAAGTGCCATTGTAAGCACTTTTCAAGGTTTATCCATTAAAAATACAAGTCCAAACAGCAGCAAAGAAATTATATATTTCTGGCTTAAGTCTCTCTGCTGCCGTTTCCATTTATAATGGAAATTGTGAATTTAAAAAATATAGATTTAAAGTGCAAGTACTGTTCTGTCTTGGCTATATGTGAAGTGATGCCCTCATCAGCCAGTGAGCAGTAATACAGATATTCAAATCTACAGACGTATATACACACTCTGTGCACTTCCTGTTAGTGTCTTCCATTATTTTTATTGTGGGGTATTGTTTACTTGTACCTAACCTCTGTATTGCGCTGCAGAATATGTTGGTGCGTTATAAATAAAGGATAATAATAATAATAATGAAGGTTAAACACGTTGTGCCAAATATTTTCATGCATAAACCAATCTCTTCTAAATAAAAAGAATTGTCTTCCATGTCCTTTTTAACTTAAAAAGCTTGTAAAGAATAATTACATATAAATAAATGTAAGGCCATAGTAGTCCAACATTTTCTGTTATGCATTTAAAAGAGCATTTTAATACATTATATTTGTGTTCCATGGTGGAAAAAAGAAAACATAGTGAAAATAAATAAATAACACAAATAGAGAAGAAAAAAAAAGACAAACAATGTGCTTGATCCGCCTTTCTCTTACCAGTGAGTTAAGAGGGAGCAGGGAATCATAAGGCCATGTTAACTGTTTTTTCTTACCTAATTTACATAAACAATAGAACCAAAAACAATATACTTCAATTCGTCACCTCTGTATTCCTGTAACTTAACAGGGAAATAAGAAAATAATCCCACCCTCCACATTTAATTATTATTCCTGTATTTGTAATGCTCCAACATATTATATAGTGCTATAAAAAGGTAATATTGTTTTTGGCTTCAACTAAACAGAATGTAAAGGAACATAGGGCCCTTTAAGTGTAAAACCAATGCACACAGTGCTTTCCCAAAGCACTTGGTAAGATAAAAAAACTCTCAAACTTCCAGGCTTGTACAAAAGATTAAAAAAAATCCCTTAGAGTCAGGAAAGGCATATCATTACAAAAAATACACATATAAAAAGGAACCAGCATAAATCATTAGTTAACCAATCTTTCTGAAATATAGGAGCCAGCCAGATTAGAGACCATCCAAACATTTTTAAGAGTTATGGTATGGATTTTATAAAGAAATGTGTGTAAAATGACTAAAATGGAGCCAACAATAGCATTTTAGAAGCCATGATTCTGTGACTCTTGGGATTTGTCAAGCCCTGGTGTAAACATAAGCAAATAAATGAAATTACTGTAAAAGGGAATTGGTCAACCTAAGGACAGGGTGCCACAAAACAGTGCCCCAATCATCTTAGAGAAATATTTTGCAACATTTCTTTTTACAGGAACAGCTTACCACCCTAGAGTCACTGTACAGGCTCTGCCCCCTCTTGCTTTGGAGATAAAAAGTAGTAAGAGGGCATTGATAGATAATTGGATCAGACTGGAACTGACACCACACCAGCTCCCCTTAAAGGATCAGAAGCAGGAAGGTTGCATCAATACATCTAACTACAGTTAGCAACAAATGCATAGCCCCTTACTCAAACACACAAACCTCAACCAAAGTATCATGGGTGGTTCCAGGACCAGCAGAGATTCACAATGTATTTCTTTTTTTCTATTTAAAAATTTAATTAATGACACAATTATGCTCTCAAATTTAAATTTCTCTAACATATCCATATATATTTAGCATTCTAAATTGGTCCTTTAACACTATACTTGAGAACTGCTCACTAGCCCTTTGTGTTGGAAAGACAATGTCCACTGTGGTCCTGAATGTGAAAAAGATAAGACATCTGTACTCTAAGATAGCCCTTCAATGAAGTTATGTACATAAACTTGCTCCATTCCTCCTAAAACTTTATTTCTGCACCCTAATGTTTGGTTGATTGCCTAAATCTCCTCTGTGAGCCAGTGCTAGGACTTTGAGGCTGCCCATGAAATCCTCTAAGAACATGTTTATCCTTAAAAGATGACTTTTTGATAATTTGATGATCATATTTTTCTGTATGGTGTTTTGAATGAAAAAACAAAACAAAAAAAAAACTTTAGAATCAGCAAAATGATTTTAGAAAGTAAAAAATAAACCGTGACTACAGTGTTCCCACACACACCTCTGCTGGAATCTGGAGGCACTTGTGTGTGCATGAGGGTAATTCAACTTTCTGTAGGAGCAAAAATTGCTTTTATTGATGCAATCTGTCTGCTGAGCACATGTCGAGAGAAGGTTGCTTGTGTCAAAGTCTATGAGATCCAGTTATTTAACAAATCTTCCTCACTCTCCATTGTCCGTAACCCTTCCTAAACTTACAGATGAACATACACACACCCTGATGCCTCAAGCGGTCTGTGAGCCAGTTCAAGTGTTGAAACAAGACAAGATGAAATCCTTAGATGTTAAAATGTCCAATTTGCTGCAAACATCACAAATGTGCTTTTTTTTTTAAATTAATTTTGGTGGTTGTTTAACGACAGGGACATGCTTGAAAAATCCGGGGAGCCATGGCTCCTAAAGTCGTATCACCAACTCCTTACTAATTCGTTAATAAACAAATACTTATATATATTATCCATACCAGGACTAAAAAATGTTTGGCTGGCTACTAAAATGTCAGAAAATGTATCAAGCACTGCTTTAGCAGTTAAATATTCAATCACGCTCTTGGTTAAAGTGACCATTTTATCAAATTAAATATTAATTCCCACAGTGATCTAATGAGTGTAGCAATCTATTAAATGGTCAAGCTGCACTGGGGAGCAAAGTCACCTAAAAACAAAACGCACGCCATTTGTTACTGAGAGGATTTGGAATATGATAATCCAGAAGAGAAGGTTTCTTGAAAATGTGCAAGGATAGAACAACATGGCAGACAAATGTGTCCAACAGTTATCCAAGGTGAGTTGCAACATAAAAATGGTGTGGCATCTCACAACTAGGGTTAACAGAGTTAGAGGTCTCTTCTCGCTAGTCTTTCTACAGTAATCCAAAGATCCGATAAATCTCCAGCTGACGCACATTGGCTAAAGTGGCTTTGACGGAAAGGGAGGGGACTTATTTTTTAGATGTCGTTTGAAAAGATGCTGCAGCCCAAATAGTTTTAGGTCTATTGCACTGAGACATTGCATTGACCACCATGACCTAATCCATCCACATTATATATATTTAAATACTATATGAAAAATAAATGCGATTAAGGGACATGGAACATTTTTTTCCCTGCAATTACAAAAAAATGCATTTGCATCTAAAAAGATTGAAACACAGCAGGGGTTCTAAATATGGTGTAATTGAATGTTACTAAAACGGAATATTCTAACAGTAAACATTGAAGCTTGCCCCTTTGAACCTTTCTAATCCACCCACAGAGATGCTAGTATTTTGTGAATGAAAGATCATGATTTATTAGATACAATGTCTAAGGGGCTTATAAGTAATCAATGCTAACGATCTAGTTACTAAAACTTTAGATTATCTTTGTTGATGGATCAGAAAGGTTGATGGACAATTAAAAAAAAAGACAATCATCAATGTTCGTTTACGGTTTGAAAATGTATTTGTTGTACAACTTAAAGCACTTGTTATTACCTATAGTTTTAAATGTTACCATATTTGGAACCTTCTCTGTTCCAATATAAGTAAAAAGTCTTGTGAAACCAACAGGAAATGCACACAGCATACTGAAGTATGTAGATCGCACTGTAAGTATGGCTTTCATGTATCCTACTGCTCATTGGCAGACAGGTTCTGACAAATTTAGGTGAAAGAGATATACATCTCTTTTTTCTTCTTCACCAAAAATTTGGGAGCCAGTGTTAACATTTTAGGAGACTTGGCTCCCAGAATGTATCAGTCTTTACACTGACTATTTACCATCTGCATTTAAAACAAATAAAAATGCCTTTCTATAAAATTATAAAGCTGTGACTTGTGAAATCATCAACATGCAGCAATTCCATGTTGGGATTTCTCAGGAAGCGGGATAGAGGAATAGTATATGCCCAGAGTTTAAACAAAGAGATAAGAAAACTAGATTAGAAGTGAGACTCATAGTGAGACACATATGAAATAAAACAAAACTGGTCTATTATTTGAAGGAAGGTTTAATTAACCAAAACAAGAGATTTCTCAGCACTGTGACGTAATGTGACGCAATTAGTGTGCTGACAAATGAAAAGTGGAAACAAATCTATGTGTATATAAAGTAATGTATTTTGAGAAAGGCAGGATATGATATTTGAAATAAATTGTGGGAATATATTTTCAGCATATCTAGGAAACCGAACATTGACAGGTATAGCAGCAATTTAGATGGACACATAAAGAGAAGTAAAGAATGGCAATGAGCAGATGTTCCTGTCCAGGGGTGTTTTACATTGTTTCTAAGCCCCCCCTTTACCAGACATCATCTTGTCCTCATCCCACATGCCCCTTATCCTATTGGAGCCACAGATCTCTTTCAAGGAGTTTGTGATTCAGCTGTACAGATGGAGTCTGTCAAAATTAGAGAGACACAGACTGCTCAAGTTTTATAGAAGAAGAAATCTAGATGGGTGTTTGGTTCTTAAGTACCACCAAATCTATGCTTCTTTTAAGCAGTAAGAAAAAAAAAATATATGTTTGGTTGAAAAATGAGTGACTGGAAGTTTAGAAAATATTCATCAAAGAGAGGACTCAACCAACCTAGGAATAGGTTTTGCCTTTTTGTTATTTTACACATGGTTGCATCAAAACACTATGTACAGTGTTGAAGTGCTTGCATATGCATTGATATGAACTGGTAAATTATGCAAAATAAGAGAAAGCATAGGGAAGCGATCATAACAATTAGCGCATGTGCTTTATCAGTCTAGTCACAAACGATTTACACAAGCCTTTCATTTTATGATCACTCTCCAAGGCGTCCCCCACTTTGCACAATATAACAGGGCAGGCAAAATCATGTAAACAAAGCATTCTGGGAATAAGTGACAAAAAAAAAATCTTCATGGTTGAATCTGCTTCCTAAAGCACAATATATGAAACAGCTATTGTTATCCTCCCTCTCCACAACCAAACACCTAAAATTCCCCTCACTTGTTGCCTACAAATAATATATAGATAGTTGGAGCCAGATTTATTTACGATCCAAGGGTCTGGAGGGGGAAGGGGATGTAATCATAGATTAAATATGTTCAGAGCTACATTAAATTGTTAATCTCCAGTATTAGATTGCATCATTAGTGGCACAGGGTAACCCAGGCTGAATGGAAAGCTTAATATATATATATATATATATATATATATATATATATATATATATATATATATATATAAACAGAGCTGAAAATCTTGTTCAGAAGTTTTTCTGCTCTTGAGGCTTGCCATCTGCCAATAAATGAAATCTACAGACTAAAGTAAGCTCCTTGCATTTTCTGTTAGTTTCAATGAAGTTTAAAGAGATTTTCATTAATATTTGAATCATGCAAAAAACTTTTGCAGTGTTTACAAAATTCTGTTTGAGAAAAAAATATTTTCTATGTCCCTTTACAGCTGCTTATCAAATGTGCTATATGTTAATAAAAGTAATTAAGTGCACAAAGCATGACACAAGACCTGTTTCTCAAATCATTTCTCTGTAAATATTACCTCTAAAGTATCAAAGGAATCCGTGTAGAAATGAGACGCCAAACACGCCACCTTTATTATAGTTCTTTGTGACATACTTCACTTTAATTCAGTGTCTGTAAATTGATAAAACTCGCGCCCGTATATTTTATGCTGCCCGGTATATACTACAAGACAAAATATATACTTGCTATGTAGGAGAAAGACCTCTGATCACAGTTAGTAAATGGCAGCTTTCTAAGTAACCCAAGTTTATGATAAATCTTATTATAAAAAAATAAATAAAATGCAATTACCATGGAGAGAGTGGTAACATATATCCCCCTTTAAGAGCACTTTTGCCTCACCCACAAAAGAAAACCACAACTCTAATTTACTCATGTCTTGCCTTGACTACTAAAATCCCCTCATTTCTGGCCTTTGCATCACCCAGCTATCCCCACATCAAACATTCATTACAGCCAGCTCACTCAGCCTTTGTTTCATAATTTGGAGCTCCCCTACCTTAAAGGCATATTTAAGTTTTATGGATTATGAATGATAGAGAAGAATCAGTAGTGTATGATAACATTTTTCAGAGTGAACACCCATAAAAATCCCTGCTAAAATTTACATAAAATCCATAATTTGTTTAGGCCACCAACAGGCAGCTAATACCTTGTATCAATCTGTGATGGCAGTTTGTGCAACAAAGTATCATGGAATGTGTAGTCCCTGCACAAGGAAGAGCCCAGACATTGATCTGGGGAATGCCGCATTAAAGGTTAGTAAAGGGTTAAAACCCATACCCAAATGCAGTGTTTTTATTGGTAGGTACCAGGTGCCTATTTAAAAAGGTAGCTCTGGGGGTGTGGAAAACAAGTTTTATTTTTAAATAAAATAAGTTTATATGTGTATAGAATGGCTCAACATAATGTATGTGTCTGATAAACAGCATGTGTTAGATTAGGAATAGTTGCAAACAGCATCAAAATTCGCCCACAACATCACTGCAGATATCCCTCCAACGCGTTGCTATCGTGCATTTAAAAAGAGCATGTTTTCAACATAACAAAAATTTGCTTTTGACCACCATGAAAAACAAAGGCTGGATAAAATATTGCTTTTAAAACTCTGAGAATACAGATTTGTAACTATATATATAACCCCCTAATCAGGAAGTGACACTGCGATGAACTGACAAGTTACAGAGCTCTAACAGTTACTCACAGTCCCATAAAATGACCACAACCACTAGCCTCGTCAGTCTTTCCTTTTGTGTGATTACTTCATACTAACAGGACAATCCCCTGTGCTTCACCTATACAGTTCAATGCCTCACTTCCAAAGTGAATATGTTGTATAGAAGGTCATGAAATCAGAGAAGTTTATGGGGGCCACTGTAGTACTCAAACAAGGATTTTGCTTGTTTATATAGCAACTAACTAGCAATAAAATAAGTATTGGAAGGAAACAAATTCAATGTAACTTTTACAAAATTTGAACTTTTGCCAACACAAGTCAGAAACATTAGTGAGCAGCTCCCATTTGCTAAAAAACAAATATCTGTAGAAAAAAGAAAAAAAGTTAGGTGCCACTTTAAACATGTTTGCCCATTGTCGAGTTCTTCAAAAGTGAATAGTTTACGGAGGGGTTGGCAAATTTATTAAAAAAGTTGGAGCCAGCCAATCTTTTCTTAGTGGTCTATGGGTATAGATAAAATGTAGAATTACCCAAAAAAAAAAGAAACGTGAGATTTTTTTTTTTAGAAGCAGTGAATATGTCAAGCACTGTTCTATATATCTGTCCTTTTTACTTGCCTTCTGTTGGATCTATTTAACAGAACAAAGATCTGGGGCAATCTAATAAGATTAACTTTGATAAACAATGTTTTTTTCAACCTCAATTATTTTAGCACTACTCGTCTAGGGGATTAAAATTGTAAGACTGGCAATGCTGTTTGCCACACAATGTGAGGCCTTTGGTCCTCTGAGCACCGTCGGCGCTCGTTGCGAGCCTCTCCCCCTGTGTACTTCAAGTCTCCTGCTTTGCAATGATCACATTTGACGCACATTGCGAGCGCCAAAATGAACGTCTTTGGCGTTTGTTGCAGGGCTCACAATAAGCACCGGGAGAGGCTTGCGATGAACGCCAAAGACGCTCATTGCGAGCCTTTTCTCTCACCTACTGTATCAGGTTAATTAACCTGCAAGTTTAGTGCTTGGGAATGTCATGTGTCTCTTTCCAGCATCTCCCCCCGTTCCTTTCCCTGTGTATTTCCTTCTTCTCTGTGTGTGTACTGAATGTTTGTGTGCCGTGAGGTGACTGCTGTTGGTTTTATTTTCAAAGTCCTGTGTGCCTGGTGTTGTTCTAAGTGTTAGTGTGCTCAGTGTTGTGTATTTTCTAAGTTCTGCGTGCCTGTTACTGTCTTCAGCATCATGTATTTTGTACGTTTTGCAAGCCCGGCGTTGCTGTTTTCGAATTGTTTAATCGCCATCCCACCCCCCCCCAGGTAATTTTCACGTGATGAAAAACTCCAAATATGGGCGTAATTCGCTTGAAACCTCACCCTCAGGCTTCCTGTGTCCCCCCCTGTGCTGTGTGTTATATTTTTTCTTTTTTTGAGGGTGAGTTACGCGATTGCGCTGCTTTGAGAGGCTCGCATGTGAGACTGCGCCGCTGCCTGCAAGGAGCGCCTTCGGCCTACAGTGGATGTGTTCCACTGAAAGCACCAGGAAGAAAAACACAAAAAAATGGTGCCTGCCCTATTATAGAGATATCCGTAATAAAAAGGAGCAATTTTGAAGAACAGGGACTTAAAGAAAAGAAGATCATGAGCATGTTGGAGCTTCTGAGATTACAGAAAGGGAGGAAAAAATGCTACTACCAAGACACCAGGAAGAAAAATAGACCCTTCTAAAACAAAAACAGATCTATGCAGCACGTGCATGAAGACCGGCAGTAAGACATGTGTTGGCAGTTCCAGGAAACACACCGTGGAACTTCCAGGACAACAGCCTAGAACCTACTGATGGACTTTCCGGAACTAAGCACCAGAACCTGACAGAAATATACAAGAACGCATCCAGCAACATCAGAAAGATCATCTTCTGCAACACTTAAAGGTTAAATGGTAATATGTGCTCATCATTGTAAGCTAATAAGCTTATATATATCAAAAAATGTCCCTGTAACTCAAAAATATTAAAACTAAAGTGAGTAACTACTACATGGAGTGACAAGTTATCTAAAGTGCGTGTAGGATACAGTTTTAAATCCGCTTTACATTAAAAAAAAAAACATACATTTTCAACCTATGTTTTGGTCGTTGAATTTAGGATTAGAGAATGATTGGTACAAAGTCTAAAAGTCTTTTTTTGCCTTGTTCAGTCGTTTCCGACTCTCCGTGACCTCATGGACCATAACAAACCCGGACATCTTTATGTCCATGGTCTTCCTGATCATGTGGGCCATAGCATACAGCTCTTGGTATTTCTAAGTGGTATCCCACCCAACTAGTCACCAGGCCCAACTCTGCATGTGACCTATTGGTTCCCTAACTGGAATTGAATCCAGGTTGCAGCAGTGAAAGCACCGAATCCTAACCACTGGACCGCCAAAGAACCAGGTCTGAAGGTTTACAGGAGAATATGTTTGCTATTTGTTAAATTTTAAAAGTTGACACGACAAATATTTTGCTTACATTTAAAATTCATAATAGTATCAGGCTATTCTTTATGTTTACAAACCTAAACTAAAAAAGGGGGTCCATGCAATATAAATAAAGACTATTGGACTAAAAAAATATCACACCTGAAATCAGCTCTTGGGGCAAGACCTATAATTACTATAGCCACCATAAACAAGCAATCTATACTGTAAATATGTCACTGTGTAGTCTTGCGTGCCAAAGCATGCAAAGCATTAAGAACAAAGTTGGTCATCCTACTACATTAATCTTCCAAAAACTAAATGACTTACCACCAAGCATGTAAAATATATCAACATATACCATGTAATATATGGTAATTATATATATATATATATAAATATGATTATATACATACACTAGCTGACCATATATGATTGTGTAAAAGCAGAATATGTGGACTGGTTGTTCCCTGTCCCCGGCTAGTGGTATTTTTCCAGATCAGCATGTACACATACACCACTGTGTAAAGGCCCACATATAAACAAGACATCAGCGCATACTTCATGGCACCCTATAAAACTCCCATACATCAGTGTTAAAAAATCTCAGTCTATACAGAGGCTACAGTGAGCATGCCACAACATCAAACCACCATGTATACCAGCCTAGAGATCCCTGTATACCAGACATGACAAGTGTGTATGTATATATATATATATATATATACCCTCTACCATTTCATAGCCAATATATAAACAAAAGAACAAGACATGGCTATCTACTAATCACTATGTCCTATATTCCCTAATGCATCTCACTAGCTGTGTATATTATAATACAGATCCACATTACATACCTACATATAAACTGCCTGCACACTACAGGTTGCCCTATAAATCCCTCACACAGTAATCCCTTTGTGCTCCAATCCTGCACAATACAACATATCCACACTCAGTGCTGGTGCCGGGCCTCCACTAGAGCTTAGCCTACACCGGGAGCCGGTGACCCCACACACAGGTCTCCTGAGGCCGGGAAACCGAGGATCGGGAGGCACGGGCCTCTCCCTGGGAATTAGTGGGTTATATCGACTGTAACTCGCATTAATTCGTCTCCCCCTCCCGCTCCCATAACAATAGAGGCCTCAAAACATGGACAGGGGGAGGACCCAGCGCCGGAGACCGGCCCCTTTTGTAACGTCCTTCTCCCCCGTCTCATAGGCCCTGACCCCGAAATACCGGCAGATTCAGAGAGCCCGGAGTCTGCCGAGTCCACCGGTGCCACTTTAAGGCGGATACTCACGGGCGGAGCGGGAGGATGGAGTCGGATTGTCTCGATGTGTCTCTCAGCCCCCGGAGCCTTCTCCCTGCCGCTGCCTCTCACTCCGACAACATGGCGGCGCACTGGGGGGACTGGGAGCCGCCGCGGTGCATCATGGGAGAAGGGGGGAGAGAGGGGGCTGGGAGCTGCGTTACCATGACAACCCTGGTGTCTGCTGGGAAATCAGGCCAGGTTATGAGGTTTACGTACAGTATATAAGTATTATATATATATATATATATATATATATATATATATATATATATATATATATATATATATATATATATTAATTTGTTTATTTTTTTACATATATGTATCTCCATGAATATTAGCTAATATTTATGGCAGGTTATGAGATACATAGATAGATCATTTTAATAAATGTGCAGATATGGTAAATATTCAGATTTCAATATGTATAAGTATATAAGCTGATATGGGGATTTTGATTTGAGGAGGCTACCACTAAACAACTGTAAATGTTTCAAATCTATCTATCTATCTATCTAGCCATGTATAGAGTCTGTGTTCACCTTCCAGTGCACAGTGAATTAACATACAGCACTACCCCTTTTAACACTGTACATAGGTTCTGGGCAATAGGAGCGCTAAGCGAAATAGCACTAAACAGGGTCATTTTAACATAGGGTAGATAGGGATAGTGGAAATCATTGAAAAAAATACAAAAAAGCAATTGAAATATCAACGGTTTGGGATGTTATATAGACTTTTAAGAAACCGCAAAAATAACTACTGCAAAAACCGTTTTTTTAAATAAAATTGAAAGAAACGGCAAACATTAACTAAACAGTCCACTTTAAATGGCAGATGATTTGGAGCGTTAAATGGGGTTTGTGGAGGGAAAACAGCGTTATAGTGGGACACAATGTTAAACAGAGATTGGTGGCGAAAAAACAACGCTATAGCAGGGTTCAGCGCTAAGCAGGGAATTACAGGAAAAAACGCTATAGAGAATCAACGATATAAGGGGTGTATACCTGTACAATTACGCCTATGTATTACATTGTAATAGAACATAAGATTACAATTTGTTTATATACTTCATTAATTCAGTAATTATTAATATATATATATATATATATATATACATATATATATATATATATATATATATATATATATATATATATATACAGTGCCTTGCAAAAGTATTCACCCCCCTTGGCCTTTTTCGTGTTTTGTTGCCTCACAACCTGTAATTTACATGGATTGTTTGAGGATTTGCATCATTTAATTTACAGAACATGCCCACAACTTTGAAGATGTTTTTTTTATTTTTATTGTGAAGCAAACAACAAATAGGACAAAATAACAGAAAAAGTCAATGTGCATAACTATTCACCCCCCTAAAGTCAATACTTTGTAGAGCTACCTTTTGCGGCAATCACAGCTCCAAGTCGCTTTGGATACGTCTCTATGAGCTTGCCACATCCTACCACTGGGATTCAAGTTGGATGGTTTGCGCTTTTGAACAGCTAGTCTGACCTTAGATTTTCTATTGGATTGAGGCCTGGGCTTTGACTAGGCCATTCCAACACATTTACATGTTTCCCCTTAAACCACTCAAGTGTTGCTTTAGCAGTGTGTTTGGGGTCATTGTCCCGCTGGAAGGTGACCCTCTGTCCTAGCCTCAAATCACGCACAGAGTAGTACAGGTTTTGCTCAAGAATATCCCTGTATTTAGCACCATCCATCTTTCCCTCAACTCTGACCAGTTTCCCAGTCCTGGCTGCTGAAAAATTGTGTTCTTTGGGTGATGTGATGGGTTTGCGCCAGATATAGCATCTTCTTTGATGGCCGAAAAGTTCAATTTTAGTCTCATCAGACCAGAGCACCTTCCTCCATACATTTTGGGGGTCTCCCACATGCCTTTTCTCAAACTCAAAACGTGCCATATTGTTTTTTGCTGAAAGTAATGGCTTTCTTCTGGCCACTCTGCCATTAAGCCCAACTCTGTGGAGCATATGCATTATTATCGTCCTATGTACAGATACTCCTGTCTCTGATGTGGAACTCTGCAGCTCCTCCATGGTTACCTTAGCTCTCTGTGCTGCCTCTCTGATTAATGCCGACCTTGTCCGGTCCGTGAGTTTTGGTGGGCGGCCGTCTCTTAGCAGGTTTGCTGTTGTGCCATGTTCTTTCCATTTGGTTATGATAGATTTGATGGTGCTCCTTGGGATCATCAAATATTTGGATATTTTTTTTAACTTAACCCTGACTTGTACTTCTCAACAACATTGTCCCTTGCTTGTTTGGAGAGTTCCTTGGTCTTCATGGCAGTGTTTGGTTAGTGGTGCCTCTTGCTTAGGTGTTGCAGCCTCTGGGGCCTTTCAAAAAAGGTGTGTATATGTAATGACAGATCATGTGACACTTAGATTGCACACAGGTGGACATCATTTCACTAATTATGTGACTTCCGAAGGTAATTGGTTGCACCAGGGCTTTTTATGGGCTTCATAACAAAGGGGGTAAATACATATGCACATGCCAATTTTCTGTTTTCTATTTCTAAAAAAATGTATGTATATATTTTTCTAATTTCACTTCACCAACGTAGACTATTGTGTTCTGATCCATCACATAAAATTCAGATTAACAAAACATTGAACTTAAGGTTGTAATGTAACAAAATAGGTAAAATGCCAAGAGGGGTGAATACTTTTGCAAGGCACTGTATAGATTAATAATGAGTATTGCAGTACCATTTGCACTGGACAAACTACTTATTTATAATGACAAGCTTTCGAGAGGATTAACCTGCTTCGGACTTGACTTTCAGACCTCTCAAAAGCTCATCAATATAAATAAGGCGTTTGTCCAATACAAAATGTATCATAATATACTGCAATACTCATTATTAATCTACTAGCAACTTGCTCGTCAAAAATGACAGAGCAATAAAATTTGAAGCCATGGCAATGCTGTTTGCCACACAATGTCAAGCTTTTTGTACTCTGAGGACCTTCGGCGCTCACTGCGAGCCTTGCGCTGATCGCATTTGGCGCTCATTGCGTGGCTCGCAATGAGCGCCTTCTCATTGCAAGCCTCTCCTCTGGTGTACTTTTGCTCCTCTGAGCATCTTCGGCACTCATCAAAAAGATAGATACATATGTCTATATTTTTTTAAATAATAATCAATTAATTAGTGACTTTATGAATTAATATACTTTACCTTTTTGTAATTAATATATTCAACAATCAATAGCCTGAAGAGCTAACAATATTTTTTTTACTTTAAATGACGGAGCAATAAAATTTGTATCCATGGCAATGCTGTTTGGCACACAATGTTAAGCTTTTTATACTGTAAGGACCTTTGGCGCTCATTGCGAGTCTCACGCTGAGCACCTTCAGCGCTCATTGCAAGACTCTCCTCGCGTTTTCTTTGGCTCCTCTCTAGATTTTTTTAAATACTAATGAATTAATTAATTGAATAATAAATTAATATAGTTTACCTTTTTCTAATTAATATATGTAACAATCAATAGCCTGAAGAGGTAACAATCTCTTTTTATTGTCCTGCTGCATATAATGTCCAGTTGGACTGTTGCTGCCCTGAGGAGATAGTGTCATGAATGTCCCAACTGTGCATTAGAAACAGGCTGCGTGCGCGAGGGCAAACTGTTGGTTTATTTGTGTAAAGCGCTACTGTCGATGCGTAATGTTGTTAGTTGCAAATTAGGGTTGTAAAATAGCGTAGTTTGTCTATGTGCTACGCGATTCGATGTTTTTGTTGTTTTTTTTATTTCTTGTGGTTTTTATGTTTTTTGCTTTGCGCGGTTCAGCCGTTAACTTTGTATTGTTTCTATCTAGTACCAATCTCGGCACTTCCAATGACTTACTAACATTCATAATTTAAAGTGTGTCTCTAGGCTGAAACAATGTGATGGGCTTTTTGAAAATATTGATGAAATAGCTAAATGTTGTTTGCAATTTTATGTAATTTACCAGCAATCAGTGGCAAGTTCTAATAGAGTTTTTTTGATGTGTGAATTGATAGCTTGTAGCAGATTTACGATTCAAGTTTACTTGAAAATCTGCAAAACAGCGCAATTGAATGGGCCCTATATTAGTGGCTCACTTTACCATCATCTTGCCAGGAAAACAGACTCTCTCAGGATCTCAACACCAGTTGGTGTATCTTGATCAATGCGTCAAGAAAATAGTTGCACTATAATTAGAGCAGGTCAATCTTCATTGTAAAAATACAATGCTTGATCAATATGCTTAGACCCATTAATGACAGAGGCCTACTGTGTTCATATTTGCATCTGTGTTCTGAGTATACCAAGATGCTCTTTAAGGATAGAAGCTCAGGCATTTCTCCAGTTGTTTCTTTAACAATACCCCCTATGCTGCAAATACATGTCACATTGTAAATAAAGAGGCAGGGTCATTACAAGTTAGCATTTTTGACCCATATACATGATCCATAAATATACATGATAGATACAATAAAGATTTATCTAATGATCTTTTTGATAGCAAAGATACATTATTTGATATAACATAATGCTGGCACACAGATTCCTGTAGCATGAAGAGCAAGTTACATTGTCATCTCCCATTGTATGATTTTCTAGGTTTTCTGCATTTTCCATCATTTTTAATAGTGTATTTTGTGGTTCGTACGTTCCTCTGTGAAAGTGCACCGCGTTTGGCAGTGTTTTGCGTGGCCCGGGGTCGTATAGCCTCGTTTTCATTTTTTGGGGCAGAAATTTTTCGAGTGGCGACAACTCATCCAAATTGCCTTAAATTCGCGTTTCACCTCACTCCCAGACATCCTGGCTGTTCCCCCGTGCTGTGTGTGATTGTTTTTTTGTATTTGAAATTTTTTGTTTTTTCGCTGTTCGGCTGTTAATTTTGTATTTTTCGTATCTCGTCTTTTTTTTTTTACTGTGTAATAGTGTATTTTGTACCTCGTACGTTCGTGCGTGAAAGTGCTACGCGGTTAGCAGTGTTTTGCGCGCTCCAGGGTCGTGTAGCCTCGTTTTCATTTTTTTGGGCGGACATTTTTTTTCTCAGGCGATTTTCGAGTGCCTAAACTCATCAAAATCGACTTAAATTCCCGTTCCACCTCACTCCCAGACGTCCTAGCTGTTCCCCTATGCTGTGTGTGATGTTTTTGTAGTATTTTTTTGTGTATTTAGTGTGTTTTTATTGTTTTTTGGTTTTGGCAGTTTGGCCGTTAACCTCATATTTTTCCTATCTCGTATTTTTTTTTTCAAAGTCCCACGTCTCCTAATTTTTTTTTGTCAACTGCTTGCAGGCTGGCGATCCCGCTTTTACTAAGTGTTTGGTAGCTAAGTCCTGAGTGTTTCACTGCCTTCACTGCTCGCCTCGCTTTGTGAGGCAAGCAGGCAATGAGCACCTTTGGCGCTCATCGCATTTGTGCTGCAAGTCTTAGTGCCTTAACGGCTCGCCTCGCAAAGCGAGGCTCGCAGGCGATGAGCACCCTCGACACTCATCTCCTAAGTGCTCTGCGTTAATGGCTCGCAAGCGATGAGCACCACCTAACTCGTACGCACCACGCAAAGCGTGACGACATCTCATAGTTTGACAACTATTATATGTGATTATATTAGGACTGCATGGCACAGTCCTCTCATGGTTTGAGTCATATTTCTTTAACTGTTCCTTCTGCATCTCCTACTGTGAAACCTTCTCAACCTCCACTACTCCTTTCTGTTAGGGTACCCCAAGGCTTTGATCTGGGTGCATTGATTTTCTCAATCTACCCCTCTTCTCTTGCAATCTTATCAGCTGTTATTGGGTTGACTACCCTCTTTATACTGACAATCAGTATACATGTTTTTCTCATATCCAAACCTATCCCCCACCTTGCTGTCTAATGTCACAACATGTCTTTCAAACATCTGCTCAATTGAATATCTGAAATATCTTGTTCCATAGACAACACAAACATCACCCTTACTTAGTTACATAGTTACATAGTAATTAAGGTTGAAAAAAGACTTTCAGTCCATAAAGTTCAACCTTAAGATATCTTCTGATCTGCAATATGCGGATTAGTTATTAATTAATTAGTTGTTCTCTTCTTACTTTGACTCAGACTACTCCTCTGGAACTTCTTCAAAACGTGCCCTCCATCACCCAAGACAATTACTAAGACAGTAATCCACAATCTCATTACGGCTTGACTATTGCAACTCCATCATACCAGTCCTTACACTCTTTTGCCTATCCCACGCTCTTGTCAGGACCTGCCTCCCTACAGCTCAACTTTTGTCTCCAGAAACACTCCAAACTGCCCTCTCCATTCTACCCATGATTTGTGGCTCCCAAACTCCATCATATCCTATTCCCACCCTCACCTACAGGATTTATACTCACACTCTCTTCCAAATCTCCACTTCTCTCTATAGGACTCTCCTCTAGTCTTTGAGAATTCACCTGTTAAGAGAAGATTATCACATACCTCCTTAATTCAGTAATCAACAACTCCTGATAAGGTTTTCCTTTCTAGTTTGCATACTTGTCCCTCATCACCCTAAATCAATGGCCCATCAAGCAGTCCCCTTACCTCATATTTCCTTTTACCTCTTAGATTGTAAGCTCTCCTGTAAGCAGAGACCTCATCTCTTCCTAATGGGTATGTACAACATACTCTCTTGTTTTATCTTCAAATGTATGTAAATATGTCTATGTATTTTTTTTTGTAATAATGATATTAACAATTTACCATCACTGTGGTCTACTAGATAATGCATGTTAAAGCAAAGGCTTGGTGGATGGATCAGCAATGCTGGGTCACAGATACAAAATTGCAAATATCAATAAATGTTTCCTATATGAAAATGCACTTTAAAAAAATAGCATTCAGTTGTTATTGTACTTGTTAATTTCTGAAGTTTGAAACTATTCTATTATTGGAACTTCAGCTGCGTCCCTTTAAATGGAAAGTTCCTCTTAAAAAATAAATGCTATTATGATATTAATACTTATTCTCATAACTATTGGTATCATTAAAGGCACACACCAGAGCATCTGGTTATGTTATTTTATACATAATAACAAGTTTGCAATGTTTCCTTATCATTCATCATTCCTAATCCATAAATGCTTTTCGATATGATACTGAGACACAGTGCCTTGCAAAAGTATTCACCCCCTTGACTTCTTACCTATTTTGTTACATTACAGCCTTAAGTTCAATGTTTTGTTAATCTGAATTTTATGTGATGATCAGAACACAATAGTCTAAGCTGGTGAAGTGAAATGAGAAAAATATATACATAAAACTATTTCTTAGAAATAGAAAACAGAAAATTGGCATGTGCGTATGTATTCACCCCCTTTGTTATGAAGCCCATAAAAAGCTCTGGTGCAACCAATTACATTCATGAGTCACATAATTAGTGAAATGATGTCCACCTGTGTGCAATCTAAGTGTCACATGATCTGTCATTTCATATATACACACCTTTTTTGAAAGGCCCCAGAGGCTGCAACACCTAAGCAAGAGGCACTAACCAAACACTGCCAATGCAAGGTTGTTGAGAAGTACAAATCAGGGTTAGGTTATAAAAACTTATCCAAATCTTTGATGATCCCCAGGAGCACCATCAAATCTATCATAACCAAATGGAAAGAACATGGCACAACAGCAAACATGCCAAGAGACGCCCGCCCACCAAAATTCACGGACCGGGCAAGGAGGGCATTAATCAGAAACGCAGCACAGAAATCGAAGGTAATCCTGGAGGAGCTGCAGAGTTGAAGGAAGGTGCTCTGGTCTGATGAGACTAAAATTGAACTTTTCGGCTATCAAAGAAAACGCTATGTCTGGCGCAAACCCAACACATCACATCACCCAAAGAACACCATCCCCACAGTGAAACATGGTGGTGGCAGCATCATGTTGTGGGGATGTTTTTCAGCAGCCGGGACTGGGAAACTGGTCAGAGTTGAGGGGAAAATGGATGGCGCTAAATACATGGATATACTTGAGCAAAACCTGTACCACTCTGTGACCCCAAAACACCCCAAACACACTGCTAAAGCAAAACTTGAGTGGTTTAACGGGAAACATGTAAATGTGTTGGAATGGCCTAGTCAAAGCCCAGACTGTGGTCAGACTTGCTATTGCTATTTGCGATTGCTATTCACAAGCGCAAACCACCCACCTTGAAGGAGCTGGAGCAGTTTTGCAAGGAGGAATGGGCAAAAATCCCAGTGGTAAGATGTGGCAAGCTCATAGAGACGTATCCAAAGCGACTTGGAGCTGTACTTGCAACAAAAGGTGGCTCTGGAAAGTATTGACTTTAGGGGGGTGAATAGTTATGCACATTGACTTTTTCTGTTATTTGTCCTATTTGTTATTTGCTTAACAATAAAAAAAAAAACATCTTCAAAGTTGTGGGCATGTTCTGTTAATAAAATGATGCAAATCCTCAAACAATCCATGTTAATTCCAGGTTGTGAAGCAACAAAACATGAAAAATGCAAAGGGGGTGAATACTTTTGCAAGGCACTGTAGCTGCAGGAGAGAAAGAAACAGGACAGAGAGAGATACATACAGAACAAAGAGAGAGACACACACACAGGACAAGGAGAGAGAGAGACATGCACACAGGACAGAGAGAGAGATACGTACATTACAGAGAGAGACACACACACAGGACAGAGGGAGAGAGAGGACAGAGAGAGAGATACACACACAGGACAGAGAGAGAAAGAGCGCACAGAGATAGAGAGCACATACACAGAAAGAGAGTCAGAGAGAGACACAAAGCGCAGAGAGAGAGTGCACAGACCCAGCAGACAGAGAGAGAGCAGAGAGAGAGAGAGACCACAGAGAGACAGATAAATAGAGTGAGAGAGATAGATAAAGGACAGAGAGAGAGAGCAGAGAGAGATAGTGCATAGAGAGACAGAAAGAGAAGGAGATAGATACATAGGACAGAGATAGAGGGAGAGTGTACTGAGAGAGAGAGAGCACACAGAGAGAGAGTGCACAGAGAGAGACAGTACAGACAATTCAAGATAATATCAATTACTGTATAATAGTTGTCAAATATGCAAATGTGTCCGTCAGACCAATGTTAAATTACACTGCCATGAGCAGGCAAACTCCCAATTCCGACTACTTGCGATGAGCGCTGCAGACAGTTAGCCTGGAATGATCGCCTGCAGCGCTCATTGCGAGACCCGCAGGAGTTAGGCTGCAATGAGCGCCGAATGTGCTCAGTGCGGAGTGGCGGGTTAGCCAAGGCCTGCAATGACGGAGGAGAGGCTCGCAATGAGCGCAGAAGACTCTCATTGCGAGGACTGCGATGAGTGAGGCCCACAAGTCAGAGGGCCTTGCATTGCCAGTCTTAAAATTGTATTGCCGTCAGTTTTGACGGGCAAGTCGCTAGTTCTGTAATATTTATGACGGGCAAATTACTAGTGTAGAAATAGATAACACCACACATTTGTTAGGTGGATGAGAAAGGCTAATTGATAGGTAAAAATTACAAACATGAGAGCGAGTTTAATCCATAAAACAAAATATAACATGTAAATTACAGGAAGTCTGAAAGAGCTCATGTGATGAATGTTAGAGCCTGATTTCATAATCTGCTATAAAATTAAAATAGTTGTCCCCTAAGGTATAGCCAATTTTCCCATCCTTAGTGTTAAGGCAGCATGTCGGTTGTAAAAAAAAGATTTGCAATGCCAGGTCTTTTTATCCTTTTAGTTAGGTTTTCAATTTTGGATTATGAAGTTTAACAATGGTAATAGTTACAGTTATAAAATGAATATGATTTTTCTTTTTCACATAGAATTTTCACTTTAAATGAGCACAGATTACAGTAAAAAAAAATCTTATTTATTATTGTTATGTTGGCTTACCTACCTTGTTACTTTGAAAATACCTTGGATGCAAATAAGGATTTGGTTAGTTGAACTGAAAACTTGCAGGCCTGGTTACCGCTAAAAAGTTTTTACCCTGCAGTATGATCTCCATACTTGTGTTTTGGGGCTGGCAGTTATATTAGTCCAGCTCAGTTAGGAGTTTAGGCAGTGAGCTGTGGCACCTTAAAAGAGCCACTTAATTCACCACAATTTGGACAACATCACTGTACACAAGGTTACCAGTGGTTGGGTAACTGCTACATAACGGGGCTACACTACCTTCACCAAATAACTGGTTAACGCAGGGAGAAATCCAAAAGAGCTTGGAAAAAATAAATGTTAATAAAGCCCCAGGTCCTGATGGAATACATCCAAGGGTACTGAGGGAACTGGGCTCTGTAATAGCAAAACCATTATATCTAATTTTTCAGGCTTCACTCAACACAGGGTCTCTACCAGATGACTGGAGAAAGGCAGAGGTAATACCTATATTTAAGAAGGGAGCAAGAGCAAATCCAGAGAATTATAGACCAGTGAGTCTCACTTCGATAGTGGGAAAGCTTTTAGAAGGGTTAATAAGAGATAATATACAGGAATATGTCTATTCAAACAGGATTATAAGTAGGAGCCAACATAGATTTATGAAGGATAGGTCATGTCAAACAAACCTAATTAGTTTCTATGAGGAGGTTAGTAGGAACTTGAATCAAGGCAACTCAGTGGATGTAGTCTATTTGGATTTTGCAAAGGCTTTTGATACAGTGCCACATGGGAGACTATTGAGCAAACTAAGGGATACGGGAATTGCCATAAATATTTGCTTATGGATTGAGAGCTGGCTAAAAGACAGGAAGAATAGAGTTGTGGTAAATGGAACATACTTCGATTGGACTAATGTGGTAAGTGGGGTTCCTCAGGGCTCAGTATTAGGTCCCCTCCTTTTTAACATTTATCAATTACATGAAAGTGGGATTGGAGTGTGGTGTCTCCATTTTTGCTGATGACACAAAGTTGTGCAAGGTAATTAAATCAGAAAATTATGTACTTTCCCTCCAAAGGGATTTGCATAAATTAGAGGAATGGGCATCTAAATGGCAGATGAGATTTAATACGAATAAATGTAAAGTTATGCATCTGGGAAGTAAAAATAGCCATGCAATTTATAATCTTAATGGAGCAAATCTAGGGGTATCAGATATTGAAAGGGATTTGGGAGTACTTGTGGACAACCGCCCAGGTAACAGTGCTCATTGCCAACCAGCATCTGCAAAGGCAAATGAAATATTAGCATGTATTAAGAAGGTTATAGAAGCAAGGGAAGCAAACATAATTCTCCCACTATACAAATCCCTAATACGCCCTCATTTGGAATATGGAGTACAATTTTGGGCACCACTTCATAAAAAGGACATTTTAGAGCTGGAAAAAGAACAGAGAAGGGCAACAAAGCTAATAAGGGGGACGGAGGGGCTAAGCTATGAAGAAAGACTAACAAAATTAAACTTATTTACTCTAGAAAAAAGGTGTCTAAGAGGGGATATGATTACCTTATATAAATATATCCAGGGTCAATACAAGGCTTTGTCAAGGGAACTTTTTGTGCCAAGAGGTTTTCAACTGACAAGTGGACATCCTTTGAGATTAGAAATAAAAAGATTTTACCTTAAAGAAAGAAAAGGGTTCTTCACAGTAAGGGTGGTTAATCTGTGGAATTCTCTACCAAAGGCGGTGACAGCGGATTCGATAGATAACTTTAAAAAGGAATTGGATATATTTTTAAATAAAAAAGGCATTAAGGGCTATCCTGGATAAATAGAGAGGGAGTATTGATCCAGGGATGAATCCGATCGCCAGTATCTGGGGTCAGAAAGGAATTTTATATTTTTTTCCCTGTTGAGACAATTAGCAAAGTTTCACTGGGGGGTTTATTTCTGTTTGCCTTCCTCTGGATCAATTAACAATAAATCTGCATATTGCAGATCAGAGGAGATCTAAAAAGGTTGAACTTGATGGACTAAATTTTTTTTCCAGCCTAAATTACTATGTGTTTACATGTATAAATGACTGACCCCATACTGATCCATGTCTGCTTCATTACTGCAACCAAACAGGTTGCAGAGGTGTCCCCCACTCAAGTCAATTGTAAGGATTAGTCAGGCTGCTTATATTTTAAGTCAGAAGGGAACAGATTCTATTTTTTCATACTGGCAAAACATTCAGTTTTCTGCTCTCTTGAGCAATGCTGGGTTGGGTCAGAGCTCTGTGATCCGTGCTTAGGTGGGTGCTCGGGTGCAGCTCCTTGCAGTGATCCTAGCAAAAAATGTAACCCTTACCACATCTATCTGTGCAGGCACGAATACTGGACTCACCTAAACAGGAAAGCTATGGTTTAACTGATCAGTGCAGTTTCCAGGCGAAAGCTGTCCTATTAGTCATAGCCTTGTAGATCTTCACATCTTGCAGCACTCAACAGTCTGTTATTACTCATGTAACAGCTAGTGGGCAGGATATACTTGTATGTAAACAGAAATGTAAAACTTTATTTTTTTTTATCTGTTATTATGGTAATAAAAAAAATTGATCAGTGTAACGTACAATCTTGTGCTCTTTCACACCATGAAGAGCACCGACAGTGCAGTAAATGGCACTTTACGTAAACATCTTATCACTACTGAGAGCATGAGTTTTTATTTCTTACAGAGAAAACCTATAGAAAGATGGGATAAGCAGTGTTTACCCCTTTAAAGTGACTTCATAAATGTGGAAAAATGTATTTTGTGCAGATTTACTTTGAATAGAGGATTCCATCTTGTCTTTGTTGCATCACTTCCTGACAACCTAATCACAGGGATTGCTTTTGTATTTATAAGTAGAGGGAGAGGTGAAGGAGGAGAGAAGAGATATAGGTCAGGAGTGGTTGTTAGATAAATTAATCTGATTTAAATTGATACCACACGATTCCCCCTCACAGACACAGAAGTATGATGCAGCTTGTATTAATATATGTAAGCACTGGTCCCCAGAAATTACACACATCTCTCACACCCACAACTTTAACCAAAAAAGCAAGGATGTCTCCAGCAGCGGCATAATCTTTTTTTTTTACTAATTAAAAACTGGCTTTATGCCTTTTTTCTGCTTAGTTATGCTTTTAGATTCAATTTTTTTCAAATGTGTATGTGTATGTGTATATATATATATACATATATATCAGAATTCATTTTTGACGGGCAAGTGCCTAGTATATATATATTCATTATACAGCAGACTTTTAACATAGCACGTTTTGACACTAGTGCTCTAAATGAAAACCAAGAGAGGATGTGTTGTACTACAGCTGACCAAGTAAAATATAATAGGAAAACAAATATTCAAATGTATTCAAGTACTCAACAGCATTGCACTTAAAAACAAATAAAACATCTTAAAAACAATGAAGGAAGAAATCCATAATGAGTATTATTTGCAATAGGGCAATTTGCCAGGCAGTCCTATGACCCAAAATGGGGCTTTTCCGGAACTGGAAGGTGCAGTGGTATTCTGTCACTCCAAAGCTGGCTGGTCTCCACTTACAATGTTGGTTTATTCTCAACAATGAATTACCAGAAAATAAAGTGAAATAATCTGGGAATGTGTAATGTTGTATACTAAAACAAGTAGCTTGTTATGCCACCGGAAGTTGAGCCCCTCAGGTCAGAAGGTACCTACCACATTACTGAGGAAGAGCAGAGGGCAAGTACAAGTAGCACCAGATCTAATAAAGTAGTTGGGCCAAAGCCACTGCGGATGTGTCTGAATGTATCTGGAAGGGAAAAGAAAGACCACTCTTGCAAAGAATAATTCAGCATTGGAACCTGGAATATTAGAACTATGAACTAATGCAAACTGGAAGTGGTCAAACATGAGATGACAAGATTAAACATTGATATCCTAGAAATTAATAAACTTAAATGGACTGAAATGGGACATTTCACATCCGACAACCACCAGATCTACTACTGTGGTCAAGAATCCCTCAGAAGTAATGGAGTAGCCCTCATAGTCAATCAAAGGGTGGCCACAACAGTGCTTAGTCACAACCTAATAAATTACAGAATGATTTCAATTTGAATTCAAGGCAAACCCTTTAACATCACAGTGATCCAAGTCTATGTACCAACCATATATGCTGAAGAGGCATAAGATGTACAGTACTATGAAGATATTCAACACGTCATAGATATACAGTCAGGTCCATAAATATTGGGACATCGACATAATTCTAATCTTTTTGACTCTATACACAACCACAATGGATTTGAAATGAAACGAACAAGATGTGCTTTAACTGCAGACTTTCAGCTTTAATTTGAGGGTATTTACATCCAAATCAGGTGAACGGTGTAGGAATTACAAAAGTTTGTATATGTGCCTCCCAGTTTTTAAGGGACCAAAAGTAATGGGACAATTGGCTGCTCAGCTGTTCCATGGCCAGGTGTGTGTTATTTCCTCATTATCCCATTTACAAAGAGCAGATACAAGCTCCAGTGTTCATTTCAAGTGTGCTATTTAGATTTGTTGCTGTTAACTCTCAATATGAGATCCAAAGAGCTGTCACTATCAGTGAAGCAAGCCATCATTAGGCTGAAAAAACAAAACAAACCCATCAGAGAGATAGCAAAAACATTGGGTGTGGCCAAATCAACTGTTTGGAACATCCTAAAAAGAAAGAACGCACCGGTGAGCTCAGCAACACCAAAAGACCCGGAAGACCACGGAAACCAACTGTGGTGGATGACCAAATAATTATTTCCCTGGTGAAGAAAACACCCTTCACAACAGTTGGCCAGATCAAGAACACTCCCCAGGAGGTAGGTGTATGTGTGTCAAAGTCAACAATCAAGAGAAGACTTCACCAGAGTAAATACAGAGGTTTCACCACAGGTTTCTTCCAACAGGCTCAGAAACCACTCTATGCATGGACATCACCAGATGGACAATATAGAAATCAGATTGACTATGTACTTTGTAGCCACAGATGGAGGAGCTCTATACACTCAGCAAAACAAGACCTGGAGCTGACTGCTGCTCAGACCATGAACTTCTTTTGCAAAGTTCAGAATTAAACTGAAGAAAAGAGGCAAATCATCAGACGAAGCAGATACAAAAAAAAAATATCCCTTGTGAATATGCAGTGGAAGTAACAAATAGATTTAAGGGACTAGACATGGCAGATAGAATTTCTGAAGAACTTTGTGTCACAACCTACAATGATGATGGAGTATAGAGGATCCTAGTCCTCTTATCTCCTGTAGGTTTTAGACCTAAGATTTGGGTGACTCAGACCAATGGACCTTCTTTGCGGATGCAAGAGCATAAGTCCCAGCTTAAGGTAGTGTGCCTGGGAAAACCTTGGTAGGGAGTCAGAAACGATCTCCTCTGCCAGCATATGCCCTTGGGTCAATAATACACCTGCACACAAAGTCTTGATGAAAATTATGAACCATGTTTTATTTTAGAACAGCATATTTAACCACATCACACAAGAATGGGGGAAGTGGCTACCGTTATCCAGCCCCAAATGACGTCTGGCCAATCATGAAGGGGAACTGTGCGTGAACCAATAGTCCCCTCCCAGGTCCGCCCACTAGGCGAGGCCAACTAATTAATTTGGGCTTTGAATGTCCAGGGGAAAGCATGTCTTTTACTCTCCTGTGCCCATGCTATGAAGGCTGAGAAGCCTTCAGGCCATCCCATTGTTTCTGGGTGCCTGCCTGTCTGCTCTCCAGCTGTGAGCTTCCCATTGTTAGTTCTATGCTGGATACTTAGCTAATGGGATTAACAGGCCTTTGGGAACAAAGGAGGCTTGCCTGTATTCAACGGCTTCCCCTCTACAATATAATAACCTACTAATATAATAACATACATTCATATTTACAAATACAACACACAATGTTTCACACACATACAACCAACACATCCCACCAGCTCCCTCACATGACACCCATTACAATGAGCCTAAACATGGAAGGGATGGGGATATGCTAAGGGATAAACGTATAATACTTTATCCCCTAGACCACAACACAACAATATGTCCATAACAAGTGTGCCCCAAACCTTTTGTTCCTTCCCATGGCAACAGCATGTGGAAGACCACCCAGCCCAAAATGGCCACCGCTGCCAGTCACAAAATGGCCCCAGCATAGTTCACACCAAATTCAATATGGCCACTGGCTGATTCATGACAATCCTTCCCCAAGCGGGCGGAGAACATCCAAGATTTTCCCAGCTACGCTGATAGTCATGAATCTGCTGGTTTGGTCAGGCCCTCTATATGCTAGGCCAGTTCTTGTCTGTCGCAAGGTGCAGAGTAAAGACCTTCCCCAGCCCTTGGCCTTGCTCCCACTGTATAGAGCAAATTGCTCTTCCCATGTAACCCCCACCCAAAACAGTCCAGGATCCCATCTCTCTGTTTTTGGCAGCAGCATGGAAGTCTCTGGGGACACAGTGGGTTGCACCCATACACTCTTCTGAGGCAAAACCGTATTTTTGGGAGCCCCATAAAACAACCCCTGTCCCATAGCAACCCCTTTCCCTCCAGCCAGTCCCCACAACTGGGCTGGGGTCTCTAAAAAAGTCTCTGGGCCTATGGGATTGCAAGGGGGCAGTCCAGTACTTCCCTCAGCAAAATTATTATTGTTGGGAGCCCAATAACACAATAACTGCAGTAAAGTACATACCGGTCTGCGCTTGACTCCAGCGTCCCTATGGAGTCCGGACTTGGATGCTCCCTTTGCTCTGGCTCCTGTAGATCTGTATCTTTGGACAGACCCTCCCGGTTTTCTTCCCCTGGGTCTGTCTGTGTTGCAGCCTGGAGAACTACGCTGTTCCCACCCAGGCTGTGCTTTGGGGCCCTCAGCTGACCCTCTTCTATTGCCTTTGGTTGAATGACTGTGCTTTGGCTCTCTGATGTAGGCTGGGGAGTCTCGCAATTCCCACCCAGCTGGTTCTTTGGGGCCCTCAGCTGACCCTCTTCTTCTATGGCCTTTTGCTTGGTACCCTTATCCCAGTCCTCCAGGTTTAACTGGGCCTTTGGAGCGGTGTCTGTTCCAGTGGGCCTCTGGACATTGGTTATCCAGGGTATCTCCCCACTTGGTTCACCCTCTACTATGGTGCCACACTGCACCCACGGCTCCTTTGCCAAGGCTGGCAAGCTTGCTGCCCCTGTCGGGCTCTTGGTGCCCCTGGCACTCTCTTGGTGCCCCTGGCACTCTTGCTGTGTGAGGCCTGCTTCCCTGTAGCTAAGAACCAGTTCCTTTCCCTCCCCACAGTCCATTACATAGCCCACCTGGGCTCTGTGCTTCCCTAGCAACTCTCCTGGGGTGTCAGAGTACAGATTTTTGTTATCTGTTGTAGGCTGGGGAATCTTATCCTTCCCACCCAACCTGACCTCTACGGCCTTTTCCCCAGAGTGCATTACATAGCCCTCCCCACAGTCTCTTGGGTGGCTATCCTGAGCCCCTGGCTCCATTAGCAGTTCTGGCCCATACACATTGCCTAGAACTTCTGAGGGCAGACTTAGTTCATCTGGCCCTACCTGTTGAGCAGTTACTGGGGTTTCTGCCAGGATTTGTGCTGGAAGATAGTCCTCGGGTGAGACCTGTTTGGAGAAACTGTGCTCTGCTAGCATTTCCTCTGGGATTAAGTCTCTTGGGGTATCAGGGGACAAACATGGGTTATCTGACCCCACCCAGGGAACATTCCCCTGGGTCTCTGGCTCTTGGAGCTGGTGATTTGGTCCCAAGCTGACTTTACCATCCCTTCTAGGCTCTGACACAGTCTCTATATTTTTTAACGGAACGCATTCTCCATCACTATGTTCTCCCCAGACCCCTTGCACACAATCACTTCGGTACATACCATCTGTGTTGTAAAGATCTGGCGACCAGTCCTCTTGACTGGGTTGTTCCCCTCTTGATGGGCAAAATGTCTCCCCATAGATCTCGTCCCACAACTCAAAATACTCCTCCTCCAGCTGCAGTTCCTGCTCAATCAGGTGTACCATTAAATTAGCCTCCATGGACCATGGTTCCAGTCCCAGACCACGACAGCGTTCCACAAACAAGTTGTTGTGCCTTTTAAAGGTTCCTATGCCCCCTTCAGGATCACCATACACAATGTCTTGGAGGCCAGAATCTATCTCCAAGCGGAAATCAAACTCCTCTCCAAGGCCACCAACTATTTTGGCGTGAAAAATGGGATATTGGTTCTCCAAGGCAACCTCTTTTCTTACTAGTACTTCCAGCCAGCCCAATAGCTCATCGTCCTGCCACAGATTCAGAATCGCCATCCATTTCTCTAGACGCAGTGTCTCTCTGTAGCCAAGTCTTTGCTGAGCTGGAGTTCTCGCTCCATTGCGCTCCTGCCAGATCCTCTGGCAATACTGGTCTAGTACGTTGGACACCTCTTGTGCGGTCATCTTACTGGGGTATAAGTGCCTGGCTGCTTTAAACCGTCTTGTTGCTTCTTTGGTGATATCCGTCTGTTCCATTCTTGGTCTTTCTGTGGAGTCTCTCACCAATGACACCAATTGTCACAACCTACAATGATGATGGAGTATAGAGGATCCTAGTCCTCTTATCTCCTGTAGGTTTTAGACCTAAGATTTGGGTGACTCAGACCAATGGACCTTCTTTGCGGATGCAAGAGCATAAGTCCCAGCTTAAGGTAGTGTGCCTGGGAAAACCTTGGTAGGGAGTCAGAAACGATCTCCTCTGCCAGCATATGCCCTTGGGTCAATAATACACCTGCACACAAAGTCTTGATGAAAATTATGAACCATGTTTTATTTTAGAACAGCATATTTAACCACATCACACAAGAATGGGGGAAGTGGCTACCGTTATCCAGCCCCAAATGACGTCTGGCCAATCATGAAGGGGAACTGTGCGTGAACCAATAGTCCCCTCCCAGGTCCGCCCACTAGGCGAGGCCAACTAATTAATTTGGGCTTTGAATGTCCAGGGGAAAGCATGTCTTTTACTCTCCTGTGCCCATGCTATGAAGGCTGAGAAGCCTTCAGGCCATCCCATTGTTTCTGGGTGCCTGCCTGTCTGCTCTCCAGCTGTGAGCTTCCCATTGTTAGTTCTATGCTGGATACTTAGCTAATGGGATTAACAGGCCTTTGGGAACAAAGGAGGCTTGCCTGTATTCAACGGCTTCCCCTCTACAATATAATAACCTACTAATATAATAACATACATTCATATTTACAAATACAACACACAATGTTTCACACACATACAACCAACACATCCCACCAGCTCCCTCACATGACACCCATTACAATGAGCCTAAACATGGAAGGGATGGGGATATGCTAAGGGATAAACGTATAATACTTTATCCCCTAGACCACAACACAACAATATGTCCATAACAAGTGTGCCCCAAACCTTTTGTTCCTCCTCATGGCAACAGCATGTGGAAGACCACCCAGCCCAAAATGGCCACCGCTGCCAGTCACAAAATGGCCCCAGCATAGTTCACACCAAATCCAATATGGCCACTGGCTGATTCATGACACTTTGGACCAAAGTTTGCGACATTATCCAGGATACAGCATTAAAGAATATCCCCAAAAGAAAGAAAACTAAGAAGGCCAACTGGCTATCTGATGAGGCTTTGAAAGAGGTCCAAAAAAGAAGGAAAGTGAAAGGCAGTGGAGATAGGAAAATATTTGTCCACCTGAATGCAGAGGATAGCAAGAAGAGACAAGAAGACTTTCAACAATGAGCAATGTAAAGATATAGAAGAACATAATAAAATGGGAAGGTCAAGAGATCTTGTTAAGAACATTGAGGAGATCAAAGGAACCTTTCATGCCAAAGTTGGTGTGATAAAAGACAAAAATGTTAAGGACTTAACAAAAGAAGATCAAATAACGAAGAGGTGGCAGGAATACACCAAAGATATATACAGGAAGCATATTCACAGCAGTGGTGACCTCAAAAGAAGCCAGTTTGATAGCTAGGCTGCAGGAGTTGATGGAATACCAATTGAACGTTTACAACAAATTTGGAAAACTCAAAAGTGGCCAGTAGAATAAAAAAGGTCAGTCTACATCCCAATCCCCAAAAAAGCGAGTGCCAAAGACTGTTCCAATTATCAAACAATTGCACTCATTTCACATGCCAGCAAGGTAATGCTTAAGATCCTTACATCTCGGCTCCAACAATATATGGACTGGAAACTACCAGATGTGCAAGCCAGGTACAGCAGAGGAAGAAGCACAAGAGATCAAATTGTCAATGTCCGATGTGTAATAGAGAAATCAAGAGAGTATCAGAAAAATATTTAATTCTACTTCATAAACTATTCTGAAACATTTGACTGGGTGGTTCACAAGAACATGTGGCAAGTTCTTGAAGAGATGGGAGTAGCAGATCATCTCAGGAATCTGTATGTGAACCAAGAAGTCTGGTCAGAATCGAGCATAGGACAACTAAATGGTTCAAGATCGGAAAAGTTGTGCAATAAGGTTGTATGTTGTCACCTTATTTATTCAATTTATATGCAGGGTACCTCATGCATAAGGCCTGGCTAAATGAATCCTAAACTGGAATCAATATTGCTGGAAAAATATCAATAACCTCAGATATGCGGATAATACTACTCTGATGGCTGAAAGTAAAGAGGAACTAAAAGACCTATTGATGAGGGTAATAGAAAAGAGTGCAAAAGCTGGCCTGCTGCTAAAAGTTCAAAATACAAAGATCATAGAAAACGGCAATCTCAGTTCCTGGCAAATAGATGGGGAAGAAGTGGAGGCAGTTACAGATTTTATTTTCCGGGGGTCAAAGATCTCTTTAGATGGTGACTATAGCCATGAAATTGAAAGACGTTTGCTTCTGTGGAGGATAGCTATGGCAAGCTTGGACAAGATAGTAAAAAGTAAAGATATTACACTTTCAACAAAGGTCTGTATAATTAGAACTATGGCATTCCCAGTAGAGAGCTGGACTATAAAGAAGGCTGAGTGCTGCAGGATTGATGCCTTTGAATTGTGGTGTTGGCGAAAACTGCTTAGAATCCCTTGGACTGCAAGAAGATCTATTAAATCAAGATACATTTTTCACTGGAAGGTATGATCATAAGGCTGAAGCTCAGATAAAATTGATACTGTAAATGCAATTATTTCATATATTTCTATGTTGAGTATTCCCACTATTCCACGTGAAATCTTTGCTTCACATGACGTTAACAGTCACATCAGTTTTTAATGTGAGATAAAATCATAACATGGTATGTTGAAATGAAAACTTCTGTACTGACTTTCTGTTGAATAGACATATTTATGAGTAGATAATCAGATTTATGACCAAGATAACAGGGACAGAGAGTCTTGTAGTCTAGATACCGGCACATAACCAAGACTTTCCATGATACCTTTGTGACATTGTAAAATCAATCTTTACAGTTTGATATACAACAAATAAAAATATATATATTAAGTGAAGTTGATATAAAACGTTATAATTTTACTAGCGACTTGCCGTCAAAAAATGACGGCAATAAAATTATAAGTCAGGTAATGGTGTTTGCCACATTGCGAGCCTCTCCCCTGATTTACTTTTGGTCGTCTGAGCACCTTCGGGGCTCATTGCAAGCCCTGCGCTGAGCGCCTTCGACGCTCATTGCGAGCCTCTCCCCTCGTGTACTTTTGCTCCTCTGAGCACCCTGGGCATTCATTGTGAGCTCCGCGCTGAATGCCTTTGGCAAAGCGAGTCTCTCGTCTGCTCTGTTTTTTTTTATATAAATATATTTTTTTATAATAATTAATTCATTAATTAATTAAATAATAAATTAATATTCTTTACCTATTTGTAATGAATATATCCGGAATCAATAAGCTGAAGAGCTAACAATCGCTGTTGTTTTTCTGCTGCATACAATGTACATTTGGATTGTTGGTGACCTGAGGAGAAAGTGTCAGCAATGTGTCAAGTGTGCAGTGTAAATATGCTGCATGCACGAGGCTAAACCATTTGTTTAGTTGTGTAATGCGTTATTTTAGATTGGTAATGTTATTATTTTCAAGTTAGTGTTGTAGAATGTTGGTGAGCGTGTATGTGTTACGCGGGTCTGAAGCATTTTGCGTCCTTACTAATAGTGTATTTTGTACCTCGTACGTTCCTGGGTAAAAGTCGTATGTGCCTGGCGGTGTTTTGCGTGTTTAGTGTTGGTGTAGCCTCGTTTTCGTTTTTTTCGGCAGCCATTTTTTCTCTTGCTTCTGCGGTTTTGCATTGGCGAAACTCTGCAAATTATACTTAAATTTGCGTGCAACCTCACTCCCAGACATCCTGGCTGTCACCCCGTGCTGTGTGTGATGTTTTTGGTATTTATTTATTTTTGTATTTGTTGTGTTTTTCGCGTTTTTGGATGTGCGCAGTTCGGCCGTTAAGTTCATATTTTTTGCGGGTCGTATTTTATTTTCTCTAAGTGGCGGTTTTCTTTTCAAAGTGTTAGGGCTTTAATTTTTTGTGCTACAAGTCTCGCAATGTGAATTGTGTATTTGAGTTCTCTGTTGTTCTGTAGTCCCGCGGGTTGTAGGTATGATAGTTAATGCGTGCAGGGTCGTAGGGATGAGCGCCTAAGGCGCTCATTCCCACCAGTGCAAGGAGCGCATTTGGCGCTCCTTGCCTGGCCGCAAAGTGTCAACATTGCGTTACCAACGTTTTTTGGCAAGCCCGCACTGCTGAAAACTATGTATGTGATAGTGCCCCCTACTGATTGAATGAAAAATTATGGAAAACATTATAAGGTAATTAAAATATCTACACGCATAGAAAGACCTATTTGGTGGAGAATAGATAAGAAAATAGTTTTTTTTTTATCAAAAGGAAGAAAGCAAATTCTCTAGACTGACTCTCCTTACTTATTTTTACTCTAAATTTAATTACTTCTTACTTTCTAATTTCTTTCAGACTTACTTCAAACTTGTATTTAAAACAACTTACGTTACTCTACTTAAATTCTTGTTAACGTTCTCTACATATTCTTAATACAGAGGAGCTTAAATAACAATTTCTTTAAATCTCAAACTAACTTCTTAATAATTTCTATATACTTGATACATACCTCTAATATTACATCAAAGCCTATACAGACATAATTATTGAATTACAAAACATTGGAATTGGGTATTGTATCAGTTTTTATATTTGCTATATTTCTTTTCATTACAATTATTTAAAAATGTTGTTAATTTACTATAAAGTAGATTGCTATATCAATATTAATCTGAATAGAACAATATCACCATAATCTTGTAAATTGTGACATACAATTTACAGATTGATATTATAAATATCAGATGTTATAGTAATCTGACATATTTTGATTTAGCACCTTACTGCAATGAAAAACATTTGGTTTTTTTAATGTGAGATAAAATCATAATTAAACTACAAAATGTATATAGTTTTAAAATTCTATGGTATGTTAATAAATAGATATTTGTAGAACATACCAAAAATTATTCTACCAGATATCATAATTACCATATCTATTGTATTAAGTATAATGGGCATGTCTTATATACAGTGCCTTGCAAAAGTATTCACCCCCCTTGGCATTTTTCATGTTTTGTTGCCTCCCAACCTGGAATTAACATGGATTGTTTGAGGATTTGCATCATTTAATTTACAGAACATGCCCACAACGTTGAAGATGTTTTTGTTTTTTTTATTGTAAAGCAAACAACAAATAAGGCAAAATAACAGAAAAAGTCAATGTGCATAACTATTCACTATTCACCCCCCTAAGGCCAATACATTGTAGAGCTACCTATTGCAGCGATCACAGCTCCAAGTCGCTTTGAATAAGTCTCTAAGAGCTTGCCACATCTTACCACTGGGATTTTTGCCCATTGCTCCTTGCAAAACTGCTACAGCCCCTTCATGTTGGATAGTTTGTGCTTGTGAGCAGCAATCTTTAAGTCTGACCATATATTTTTTATTGGTTTGAAGTCTGGGCTTTGACTAGGCCATTCCATGTTCCATACATGTTTCCCCTTAAACCACTCAAGTGTTTCTTTAGCAGTGTGTTTGGGGTCATTGTCCTGCTGGAAGGTGATATTCCGTCCTAGCCTCAAATCACGCACAGAGTGGTACAGGTTTTGCTCAAGAATATCCCTGTATTTAGCACCATCCATCTACCGCTCAATTCTCACCAGTTTCCTAGTCCTGGCAGCTGAAAAACATCCCGACAGCATGATGCTGCCACCACCATGTTTCACTGTGGAGATGGTGTTATTTAGGTGATGTGATGTGTTTGGTTTGCGCCAGATATAGTTTTTTCTTTGATGGATGAAAAGTTCTATTTTAGTTTTAACAGACCAGAGCACCTTCCTCCATACATTTTGGGAGTCTCCTCAAACGCAAAATGTGCCATTTAGTTTTTTGATGAAAGCAATGGCTTTCTTCTGGCCACTCTGCCATAATGCCCAACTCTATTGAGCGTAGGGCTTATTGTAGGGTGGCCGTCTCTTGGCAGGTTTGCTGTTGTGCATGTTCTTTCCATTTGGTTATGATGGTGATGATTTGATGGTGCTCCAGGGGATCATCAAAGAATTGGATTTTTTTTTATAACCTAACCGTGACTTGTACTTCTCAATAACATTGTTCCTTACTTGTTTGGAGAGTTCCTTGGTCTTCATGGCAGTGTTTGGTTAGTGGTGCCTCTTGGTTAGGTGTTGCAGCCTCTGGGGCCTTCAAAAAAGGTTTGTATATATTTTTTTTTCATAAAGTTTTTATTGACACATTCACAAGACAAGCACATTTGAAAACAAGGAGCGACACGCAGGTCCCCCACACTTTATGATTTTCATCGTATACATTTGTGCTAGCCCAAGATAAAATACATATGTCAATTCCGTGTGTCACCCTCCGCCTTTTTCCTTTTTCTATTATTAAGATAGTCTATGCATGCAACCTATAACAGGTTAGGTAAGTTACCCGTGCTTAAATGCTCTATCTATGTCTCGTATGTGCTAGATATCCTGCTATGGTTACTTATTTCAGAAATTAAAACAATTTTAACTAACAAAAATATAACATAACTTAACACAAATTAACGTGTGCCTTTCAACATTACGTTTTACAGAAATTGCTTACTACCTTTCTTACCGTACACGTCCGCAGCGACCTCAAACGAGGTACCATGGAGAGCCCTGTCCCGGACCGTACCTGCTATTATCTGCCTCCCCCTCTCGATCAGTGCACTACCGTCAGTGTATCTGGAATGAGTGTTCTGTCCCGCTCCAGTCACCCCATATTTCATTATAAACAGCCACCGTATCGTTTAAAGTTGCCGTCATATGTTCGAATGTCATAATAAAGTTGATTTTGTTAATGAGTGGATATAGTTTTGTACTGGAAGCCCTAGGAGACATGATCCCATCTCGGGATGTATTTTTGTTTTAAGTGTATTAGAGGCCAGTTCGGCCACCTTGTGCCACAATGATTGAGCAATTGGGCAGTCCCACCAAATATGGCGGAAGGAACCTCCTGTGATACAGCCTCTAAAACACTCAGGAGAGATATTAGGGTCCATTTTGTGTAGCCTGTCTGGCGTGTAATAGGTTCTAAATAAAACTTTGGCTGATGTTTCCATATGGCTAAAGTATCTGGAGCCTTTTGTCAGTTCCAGGCTAATTTTGGACCACCTACTCATGTCCCATTCTACTCCCATATCCTGTTCCCATTGCTTAACATGCTTGGGCTTGCTAGCCATGTCATTAGAGTTGGATATAGCGTACAGTTCCCCCAATATTCCCCTGGTTAGTGGGGCTTTATTACATATTAGTGTGAACCAAGTTGAACTTTGCGGGCCCCATTTACGGAGTTTAATGGTAAGATTGTGGCGAATTTTGTTGTAGTTGAATTATTCTCTGGGTGGGAGATTGTACGTTTCCATAAAACTCCCAGTATTTAGTACTGCACTCTCTCTAACCCAGCTTCCAAACCTATCTAACTTCCGTGAGATCCACCAATCTTTGGAGAACGTACCCATCTCCTCAAGGGTGTTTGGGGAAGGGAGTGTAGTGGTTAGCAAAGAGATATTGGGGCTTAGCTGTCTACTGATGTTAGCTCTTTCCCATTCCCTCAGAGACAGGGCTATCATCGGGTTGTTTCGAGCCAGCTTTAAGGGCAACGGGGAAGAAGGGTCCCATATAAGAGTATCCCATTTTAATGGTGCAATTTGGTGGTTTTCTACAAAGACCCAAAGTGGCTGGTGCTCTGCCGAATGCACCTGGGGCAAGAAAGAAATCTGGGCTGCCCTGAAGTATTTAAGGAGGTTGGGACAGCCCAAGCCTCCAGAGGATCTTCTCCTCATCATAATTGCTTTCCTTATTCTAGGGTGCTTGTAATTCCAAATACATCTGAATATTGCATTTTGGAAGCTGGTCAAGTCTCTCGTATGTACCTGAAAAGGCAGAGTCCTGAAAAAGTACAGGATCCTGGGGAGAATATTCATTTTTATTGCATTTATCCTCCCCGACCAAGAGAGATGATACTTATTCCATTTCAACAAGTCCTGATTCAGGGACTTGTATAGCGGAATATAGTTGGACTGATACAGGCCAGTGATCTCCGCAGTAATTTTAATACCTAAATAATTTATATATTTTTCTGGCCAATCAAAGGAGTACTGGGATTTGAGAGTATCTCCCAAGGCCTGCGGAGCCTGAGCCAAGATCGCTTCCGTCTTGTCTATGTTAATTTTGAGCCCCGAGATGAACCCAAAGGTTCGTAAGTGTGCACAGGATGTCATCGGCAAAGAGGCAACATTTGAACTGATGTAGGCCTACATTTATCCCTGTTATTAAGGCGCTATTCCTAATAGCCTGAGCCAATGGCTCAATGGCTAGCGTGAACAGGAGGGGGGAAAGGGGGCAGCCCTGTCTTGTGCTTCTTTTAATGTTGATGAGTGTGTGATCAGCCCCTGGAATGCTGATGTTTGCAGATGGATTATTGTAAAAAGACTTAATAACATTCACAAAATTACCCACCAACCCAAACTTCGACAGTGTGGCGTGCAGGTATGGCCATTCTATGGAGTCAAAGGCTTTCTCCAGGTCTAGTCCTATTGTACATAAGGGGGTATTATCCTTTTTGGCTAAGTGAAATACGTTGAGAAGTCTTCTTATGTTATCCCCCGCCTGTCTATAGGGAATAAAGCCCACTTGGTCCTTATGTATCAACCTTGGCAGAAACTTTGCTAATCTGGTAGCCAATATTTTCCCGAGGATTTTCACATCCCCATTCAAGAGAGAAATGGGTCTGAAGTTTTTAGCCAGTAAAGGATCTCTACCCGGTCCGGGGAGGAAGATAAGACTCGCCTGATTGAGTTCAGGGGGCATGGTCTTCCCCTCCATAATATCCCTGAAAAGCTTTTGCAACTTTGGGGCAAGTGGATTATTGAATGTGGCATAGTAATTGTTTGTAAAGCCATCCGGGCCCGGAGCTTTACCTTTATTCAAGGTTTTGATCGTTCTGCTTATCTCCTCTAGCGAGACTTCAGCATTTAACATATTTAAATCCTCCTCAGTGGCTGAAGGGAGGTCATAGGCGTTCAGGAATTCGTGAATTTTATAATTATTGGCCACCAGTTTAGATGAGTAAATGTCCTGGTAATACTTTCTGAAAGTTTCTTTGATCTCATCCTGTTTCATAGTAATTTCCCCCCTCGCGTCCCTAAGCTGGTGAATGCGCGCAGAGTTATTCCTAAAATTTAGTCTCCTGGCCAGCATAGGAGAGGGCTTGTTAATTTGACAGTAAAATGTATGTCTCGTTTTTCTAATGGCCTTCTCGGTTCTTTCTGCCAGAATGGTGTCTAATTCTGATCTGGTTCGATTTATGACGTTTTGTGTTTCCCTGGTGAATTTACTCTGGTTTAACTTCTCCAACTTTTGTAATTTCTGGAAGAGTTCGTTTTCTTTGCTGAGTAGTTTCTTCCTATATGCCGCTGAGATTTTTATGATTATCCCTCTAATGTAAGCCTTATGGGCAACCCAGGACCATCCTATTTCTGTCTCAGGAATATCGTTCAGAACGAAGAAGGTGTTAATTTCCTCATCTATTTGGGCCCGTATCTCTGAGCACGTGATCAACTTGTCGTTCAGACGCCAAGCGTGGATGTGGGGATTATTTTGGCTTAAACTTAATTTACAAGATATCAACGCGTGGTCTGACCATGGGCAGGGTAAAATTTGGGCATCTGATGCGCTATTGAACAGTGAGGAGTTGATTAACAAGGCATCAATCCTGGAGTATGTGTTATGTGTAGGGGAAAATAATGTGTATTGTCTTTAAGAAGGATGTAACCCCCTCCAGGCATCTATTAAGTCCAGTTCTTTAAGTAGGGCATGTATGACTTTAAGTTTTCTCGCATCCCTGGTGTACAAGGGTGTACCTGACCTATCCAGGAATGGCTGAAGCGCCAGGTTTAGGCCCCCCCTATGATAATTTTCCCTCTGTCCTCTTGCTTCAAGAGGTTCAAAAGTTTGATTAGCGTGTTGTGCGGATTAACCGTGGGGGCATATAAATTCACCAGGGAAACCTTAAGTTCAAGAACCGTACCTGTAATTATAAGGAAGTTACCCTCCTTATCCTTTACCTGCTTCTCTAGCTTGAAGGGGAGGTTCTTGTGAAGGAGAATGGCCATACCTGCTTTCTTGGTTTGTTGTGAACAAGTATAAAAATTTGGGTAATCCTTGTGGAGGAATTTCTGGACTTTATCTGATGCAAAGTGAGTTTCTTGCAAAAAAATTATAGAGGGTTTGATTTTTTTTTAAAAGAGGAAGGCTTTACGCCTTTTAAACGGGGAATTGAAGCCTTTTACATTATGCGTTATTATATTATGTGGGTGATCCGTCATGGTTGTCTGTTCTCTAAGTGTGTAAAAGTCTCTAGAAAGTTACCCCACGCGGACCACTTTGCCTCGGCTCCCGTTTCCCATACCGGCCGGTCCGGGACATGCCCACCACAACTCGCTCCAGACGCGGACGACTCCAGGCAATTCTTGATCCGCCAGGCACAAGCGGCATAACATGTAAAAAAACAAAAAACAGTATCAGTACAATTTAGTATCTCAGTAATAAACCTACAATGACAGTGAGTCCTCCCTTGACTACTACATATAGTCATTCCGATAGGATTAAGGTAAGGTAACCTACCCCCCCTAATTATTCCTACAGGGAGAAAACAATTAACATTAACCATAATAATATTAGCCATATCTTGGGCACTAAGCCCCTGGTTGTCATGAAACTTAGCTACCTAAGGTAGCCATCCTGAGTACTCAATAAAATATATGCAATACTAAGCGAGTTAGAGAACAATATGAAAACAAATAGAAAAACATTTTAGAAAAACAATTTAACCCATTACCCACTGCTGGCTAAAGAGGTTTTACAAGAGTCAAGAAACCCTACATGAGTTAACATCTCCTTAAGTTAAGCCTGGCCTCTAGCCCCTATATGCTCCCGCTAAACATATGCACAAACCAAGATACAATACTGAGGTAGAGTCTGTAGTGTGCTCAATGTCCCAGCGTGTGCGAAGAGTCTGGAGAATCGGATTTTCCTCTCTCCAATCCCGAGGTAAAGTCCAGCCTCTGTGGACAGTATGGAAAAACTCATAGAGCAAGAGTGTGGACCTGGAAACATTTTTAGGATAAAGGGTCCTCCGTCGCCCCCTGCTCCCGATGCTTGACAACCCTCACATGGTTGGAACTGGACTTTGATCTTTGAGGCAGCGGGTTCTCTGAACCCCTCCTGGTCTGCCTCGAATCCGCCTAAAGGAAGGAGCTTTCCTCCTCTGAATCCTCAGGCACGAGTCTCAGTCTGGTTAAAAAGGCTCTGGCTTTCCTCCAGTGATAGCACCCTGAAAGATTTTCCTTTATACGTGAACAAAAGAGCGAATGGGAACCCCCATCTATACTGTATTTTATAATGGGAGAGTACTCTTAGTGTGGGTCTCATCTCCCTTCTCTTCTGCAAGGTAAAGGTCCATATAAACTTGGATCTTAGTGCCGTCTGGACCTACGATTTCCTTTCTTAATCTCGTTTCAGCTAGAATTAAATCCCTAGCTTTTTGCTGTGTAAATCTGATGATGATGTCTTTAAGTGTATTTTGGTCCCTAGATGACCCCATCGCTCTGTGAGCTCTTTCTATTGTCCAATCTGATTCCTCGACCAATGGAAGGATCATGCTGATAAAGTCTCTAGAGTACTGCAAAACGTCCGTTATTTTATTGGGAGCCCCCCTTAATCTGATGTTATGTCTGCGGGATCTATTTTCCAGGTCCTCCACTTTGTCTTCCAGTATCTGGATCTTAGACGCGTTCTGCAAGATATCTTGCTTATCAAGTGCTTGGGCCTCCACAATTTGGTCGGTGCTTTCCTCCAGGCCCTGCAGCCTCTGGGTCAGGGACTTGATGTCTGACCGTAGATCATCTACTGCGTGCTTGATTTCAGCTTTCATGATCTGCTTGATTTTGGACAGGGTGCCGTCCGTTTGTTCCATTTGAACTGGTTGTGAGCTCTGCGCCACCGCCTGGGCCGGCGAGTCCGGATGTTCCGAATTAGGACTCGGACTTGGGTTGCGGCTTGCGTCAGGTGGTTTGTAGAACTCCTGGATTCCCTTTCCAGTCTGTTTTTTTTGTACTTTGCTAGTACTGCGACTTGCCATCTTTTAAGGAGGGTAGAGATTCAAGTTTAAGGACCTGGACCAGTCTGTTAGCTGGGTTAGAGGGTAATGGGTTGGTATAGTGCTAAAGTAGTTAATTACTCATGGATGGCTTGGTGGCTGTCAGCCTCATGCATGCATGGGAGCCACGGTCAAGCTGCCCCCTGGGCGTGTTGATCTTCTCTGGCCCAGTGTCCTCTAGGGGCATGACGAACGCCTTGAGTAAGGGAATTTGTCGTTCCTTTAATGCCTCCGAGATCACCAATCCCTGCCCCAGTGCTGTATAATATGTGCTCCCAGGGTAAGGGCTCTTCATCCGAATTAAGGTTAGAGAAAAAAACTTCCTTGAACAGAAAATGCTTACAGATTAGTGCAGTTTGTGATTTGGATGCGCTATTCTTAGAGTGTCCACCGGGTGTCAGTGTTAGCACACTAGTGTCAGAGTCATGGAGACTTTCAACACCACATAGCAGGGCAATCCAGTCTTTTAGACAAACACGAGCTGCAGGCAAACTTTCTCAATCTGTTATTATTACATAGAAATCAAGTTGGGGCCTTTAAGCCTTATAGTGAGACCCTTAGCCAGATTGTAATGTCCTCTAGGACCATAACTTCTCAGAATCTTTTAATGTCCCACTTGCATAAAAAAACAAAGTCTGTAATAAAATATGGGAGGGTTCTGTGTTGCATCAAGCCTCTCTTAGCAGTATCTGCTTTCTCTGTCCTTTGGAGTGTTTTTAACTGTACAGGTCCCTGAGCTTTTGGGAGCCAAGAGTATTAAAGCCTCCCTTTAGTGCCCCTAGGTTTGCAGTGTTTTTAGTAGCAGCAAAGCTGTAATCTTTTCTGGGCCTCTCACACAGTCTCTTCTTGTTAGGGTGCAACTTGCAGCTTCTGGATCCCCAAACTTGATTTTTAAAACCAGCTGGGTCCTCCTGTGCACAATCCTGGTCATATATATCAATTTGGTGATAGATAAGTCACTTTATATATGGTCTTAAATGTTTTTTTCATCAGAAACACACATCCTCTTTCATATATTATAGCTTTGAGAGATAAGCTGCTGGGTCTTCTCTTAAAAAGTAATACAGTTTATTGTGTAAAATTGTAAGTCTAGCAAAGTTGTTTTCTCCAAAATGCGAGGTTATGGTCCCTCGGAGCAATTTTTCCACTCGTCGGGCTAGTTGTACATCCTTCTGCCTAGTTTTCGTCGTGTTGCGTTTTTTCGGCAGCCATTTTTTTGTTGAAAAAAGGGCAAATATGGTTCAAATTAACTTGCAACCTCACTCACATGCTCCCTGGCTCTCCCACTGTGCTGCATGTGAATGTGTAAGTTAATTTGAGGCATATTTGTTATTTGTTTCAGGTCTTTCCAGTTCCGTGGTTCAGGCGTTATAGTCGTTTTTTTGCGAGGCGCACAGTGTATGTACAGGTTTTGGTCCTAAGTCATACGGGTCGTAAGTACTGCGTGCCTCGACTGCTCGTTTCGCTCGTTCATCGCGAGCCCTGCAATGAGCGCCTTTCCCTCTCATTGCTGCCTAAGTCCCGCGTGGCTCAACTGCTCGCCTCGCTTCGTGAGTCTCACAGTGCAATGAGCACCTTCGGCGCTCATTGCAGCCTAAGTCCCGCATGACGAAACTGCTCGCCTCGCTTCGCAAGGTTCACAGTGCAATGAGTGCCTTTGGTGCTCATTGCAGCCTAAGTCCCGCGTGCCTGGTCGATGGCTCACCTTGCAAGGCTTGCAGTTGCGGCCCTATGGGCCACAAAGTGTGACCAACATCGTAAGCGTTCCGGAAACTGACAACTATTATAGTGATATATATGCATATTATAAACTATGTTTTTATCATGATTCATAGTAAAATCTCCATATCCAGAAATATTATTTAATCACAGCTTTTTTTATAATACAAATCATGAACATAATTTTGCGTGAACTTCAGAAATTTGTATTAGACCTATGATTTTTATTATAATTTACATTGCTGTACTGTCTAATTTGTTCAGCTCGAGGTTAAAGCCATGGCACGTTTTTAAAAGTTTCTATTAGAATGGAAATAAGGAAATCAAAATGCTTTTGTACCTTCTTTTGTCATCTCTGATCATTGCCTTGTTTTCTTTTCAAAGGTATATATTTTGTGTAGATTCAAATAAAAAGGAAAAACTGCATGTGATATGTCTTTTTATCTCCTGCAGCATTTCTGATATGTTAGATTTAGATTTATTAATGACCAATACAGGTCCAAAATTTGTAGAAGCATATAAGTGTTTTCTAGACTTACAAAATATATATCCCCAGTGTCGGGTATATACCGTTTTGGAGACCCTAGGCAGTGAAGTGGAGGAGCCCCTGCAAATGCATGCACAATGTATGCACGTACCCATGCTTCCCTTTTCTGTGTGTGTATATATTGCTCTCTTGCTGTGTGAGCAAATCACAGACATTTCCCCATAACAGCATTTTAACAACATAGCTACTAATACACGTCAAGCTATTACTTGTTTATTAAATGCATGTGATGGTGGGCCATATTATTTATATTTTTCTGTTGGAGGACAGCTAGCATGTGTTAAACAAACAAAAATCATTATCACTTGTAGTTAAAGGGTCACTGCACAATGAAAACAGAAATAGTTTGAAATAAATGAGTCTAACTAAGATATTAAGTAATCAGGAAAAAGTCATAGAGCTATTTTTTTATTAGATAAAATACATTGTGATGCCTCTGCTGGGCTCTGAAGAAATCCATGATGCATATGTTTATATATCCTGGTATTTAGTGAACTTAAATGGACTGGAATGGGACATTTCACATCAGACAACCACCAGATCTTCTAGTGTGGTCAATAATCCTGCAGAAGAAAAAGAATAGCCCTCATAGTCAATCAAAGAGTTGACAAAGCAGTGCTCGGTTACAACCCAATAAATGATAGAATGATTTAAATTCAAATTATATGCAAGTCATTTAACATCGCAGTAATCCAAATCTATGAAACAACCATGGATGCTGAAGAGGCTGAAGTTGTCCAATTCTATAAAGATAAATAACACCAATGAAAGATGTTACTATCATCAAGAGATGGTAATGCTAAAGTAGAAAACCAAAAGACACCTGGAATAACAGAGATTAGTAGAATTTTTGGCAGGCACAATCTGGGACAGAGGTCACATGTATTCATAATAAATACATTTTAATACATGTACATAGACTGCTCCCTGGTGGGGAGAACATCAAACACCACTCCACCATGTTTGTATCCACCATATTATGCTTACACATTATAAGTATGCCTATGCATGCAAACAGGGAGTAAGCTATTGTAATTGGTGGAAACAACCTTGTGACCATGGGGAAGAAATAGTTTATATAATATGCAGAGAGAATGGTCAGGGTTTTTTCTGATCTTTTGTCTCTTCCTGGCTTTTGGTCTTTTCCTTCTTTTCTGTTAGGCTTTTTCCGTTTTTTCCTGGCTTGTTTTGTCTGTCCTGACAGTCCTGTCTGTGAACATCTCTTATTGTCATTCTTTGGCATAAACCTATGTCCCCTTCATATCTTCTCTAAGATATCTTACTATATCTGTCTATATCCAACCAAATGATATCCTATCTCTACAACTCTTTCTAACAAAACAATAACACAAAAAAGGGATTACTTCAGACTATCTTGAGAAGGGATCCAAAATGAAACAAATGTTACCCTGAAATCCTATACATGGTAATGTATAAACTTGTTTAACTTTCTTATTTGTAATGGAGTTAAAATTAGCCCAATATACCACAATCCTTCTGTTACCCTTTTGGGAGTGGTAACAGAACCTTCATTCCGGACTGTAGATTTTAATCAATATATTGCAACTAGCGACTAGCCCATCACAAATGAAGGAACAATAACATTTGAAGCCATGTCAATGCTGTTTGCCACACAATGTAAGGTTTTTGTACTGTGAGGACCTTTGGCGCTCATTGCGAGCCTCTCGTCTGGTGTACTTTGGCTTCTCTGAGCAGCCTCTGTGCTCATCACAAAGACAGATACATACTGTATGTCTATATTTTTGTAAATAATAATTAATTAGTTACTTAAAGAACTAACTAACCTATTTGTAATTAATATATCCATCAATCAATAGGCTGAAGAGCTAACTATCTGTTTTCATTTTCTGGCAGCATATAATGTCCAGTTGGACTGTTGCTGGCCTGTGGAGATAGTTTTATGAATGTCCCAACCGTGCATCAGAAGTATGCTGCGTGGGCAAACCGTTGGTTTATTTGTGTAAAGCGCTACTTTCGATGCGTAATGTTGTTATTTGCAAGTTCATAGTGTAAAGTAGCGTCTTTTGTGTATGTGCTACGCGGTTCGCAAGTATTTGGTGTCCTTTGTAGTGGTGTGTCTTGTACCTTGTATGTTCCTGTGCGAAAGGAGTACGCGGTTGACGGTGTGTTGCGAGGTCCAGGGATGTGTAGCCTCGTTTTCATTTTTTTGGGCCTCCAATTTTTTTCTTGCTTAGCCAATTTTTTAGTGCTGAAACTCATGAAAATCAACTTAAATTTGCTTTCCATCTCACTCCCAGACATCCTGTCTGTTCTCCTGTGCTGTGTGTGATGTTTTTGTTGGGGGGGGTCGTGTTTTTTGTTCTTCTACCTCGTATAATTTTTTTTCTAAATCCCGCGCCTCATATTTTATTTTTTCCTAAGTCCCTCATCTCATAATGTTTTTCTTCTAAGTCAGGTGTTCGTCAACTGCTTGCAGCCTTACAGCCTTATTAAATTGCGAATCGGGCAATTGAATAGGGCTCTATATAAGCACATAGCATATTTTTTTACAGAAGTGTTTAGTTAGTGAACTTCTATGCAAAAGCAAGGTCTTCAGTAACTAAAAACTTATTTAAAAAAAAGATGCTATGTGCTTAAATAGAGCCCTATTCAATTGGGCGAATGGCATTTTAACAAGTCTGTAAGGCGATCCCGCGTTTCCTACGTGTTTGTAGGCCAAGTCCCGCGTGTTTCATTGCCTCCACTGCTCGCCTCCTGTGCTGGGAGTTGTAGTGCCTTAAAAGCTTGCCTCGCTACACGAGGCTCGCAGGCGATAAGCACCTTTGGCGCTCGTCGCCCAAGTGCTGGGAGTTGTAGTGCCTTAACGCCTCGCCTTGCTATGTGAGGCTCGCAAAGGTGCTCATCGCCTAAGTGCTGTGCGTGTTAGTGCCTTAACGGCCTTTGGCATAAATCCCCTAAGTGATGTGCTGCGAGTTTTAGTGCCTTAACGGCTCGTCTCGCTACGCAAGGCTCGCAGGCAATGAGCGCCAAAGGCGACCATCGACTAAGGGCTGCAAGTTAACAGCTCGCCTCTCTACGTGAGGCACGTAGGCGATGAGCACCTTGGGCACTCATCGCCTAACAGCTCCGAGTTAACAGCGCTCGCTTCGCAAGACTCGCAAGCATTGAGCGCCTAAGTGCTGTGCTGCAAGTTTTAGTGCCTTAACTGCTCGTCTCGCTACGTGAGGCTCACAGGCAATGAGCCCCAAAGGCAATCATCACCTAAGTGCTGCATGTTAACAACTCGCCTCTCTATGTGTGGCCCGTAGGCAATGAGCGCCTTCGGCACTCATCGCATAACTGCTCCGAGTTAACGGCTCGCCTCGCCTCAACGCCTAAGACGTACGCACTGCGCAAAGCGTGACAACGTCTTGTAATTCGACAATTATAATATGTGATCTGCGCCCATATTCCCTACAACAGTCTGATTGACTTTATTCAATAATGTAACCATTTAACTCTGTTACAAAACCAATTATTAAAAGCACCTATACAGAAACCATACTTAGCAATACTCAACATATATAATCTTGTATCACACAATCAACAAAACTGTCTTACATCATTATTGATTGAATTCATCAATTTGATAAATTAAATTAAATGTAATAAAATTTGATGTAAGACCAATAACCAAATAATAGCTTGCCAATACCTAAATTCAAAGGTTAATTAGCTTGCAATCACAGATACAATATAACCAATTTTGATACATATTGCTTCAATATATATTTCTATATTCTAACTGCCATATATAGTGTCATTGCATATTTTGCTATTTACTGCTTTCAAAGAGTAATAGGTTATATTGCTAATTATTAATATCAAATATATTGTCTCGAATAGACAGCTAATTGTTTATACACTCTGCATATCATTTCTGTATTGCAGTAACCAAACTTTATAAGATTACTACTCGTTTACTTTTGTTCCTATGAGCGCCTTGGCACTCATGACAAAGACAGATATATATGTCAATGTTGTTAGTATAATTATTAATTGATTATTTACATAATAAATTAAAATACTTTACCTATTTGTAATTGATATATCCAGCAATGAATAGGCTGAAGAGCTAAGTATCTATTTTTATTTTCCTGCAGCATACAATGTACAGTTGGCCTCTTGCTGCTGTGAGGAGAAAGTGTCATCAATGTTCCAGCTATGCATTAGAAATATGCTGCGTGCGCGAGGGCAAACCGTTGCTTTAGTTGTGTAAATCGCCATTTTAGATTCGTAGTGTTAGTGTTGTAAAATGGTGTTGTTTGTCTATGTGCTACACGGGTCACAAGCATTTTCCGTGCAGCCTAAGTGTGTATTTTAGTACCTTGTACGTCCCTGGCAAAAGTCGTATGTGGCTGGCGGTGTGTTGCGCATTTCGTGTTGCTTGTTTTCATTTTTTGCGTCCTCCATTTTTATTCTCGCTTAGGAGATTTTTAATTTTCTAAACTCGTTAAATTGGATTTTAATTAGCGTGCAACCTTTGTGGCAGATGTCATGGCTGTCCCCCCATGCTCTGTGTGTTTGTTTTTTTTACATTTTGTATTGTTTTGTGTTGTTTTTAAATGTACGTATTTCGTCCGTTAAGATCACATTTTTGCGATCTCATATTTTTTTTCTAAGTTCCGCGGGGCGTAATTAAAAGTCGTACGTCCTTGTAACTGTTTTCTGTGCGTTGGGGTTGTTAAGCCTCGTTTTCATTTGTTTCCGCTGGCATTTCTTTTCTCGCTTAGCCGATTTTCAAGTGTCGAAACTGTGTAAAATCGACTTTAATTTGCGTGCAATTTCACCCCAGAGGTCCTGGCTGTAGGTCTTAGTCGAGAACTTACAGTGGATATAAAAAGTCTACACACCCCTGTTAAAATGTCAGGTTTCTGTGCTGTAAAAAAAATGAGACAAAGATAAATCATTTCAGAACTTTTTACACCTTTAATGTGACCTATAAACTGTACAACTCAATTGAAAAACAAACAGAAATATTTTAGATAGAGGGAAGAAAAAATATAAAAATAAAATAATATGGTTGCATAAGTATGCACACCCTTAAACTAATACTTTGTTGAAGCACCTTTTGATTTTATTACAGCACTCAGTCTTTTTGGGTATCAGTCTATCAGCATGGCACATTTTGACTTTTCAAGATTTGCCCACTCTTCTGTACAAAAACACTCCAAATCTGTCAGACTGCGAGGGCATCTCCTGTGTACAGCCCTCTTCAGATCACCCCACAGATTTTCAATCGGATTCAGGTCTAGGCTCTGGCTGGGCCATTCCAAAACTTTAATCTTCTTCTGGTGAAGCCATTTCTTTGTTGATTTGGATGTATGCTTTGGGTTGTTGTCATGCTGAAAGATGAAGTTCCTCTTCATGTTCAGCTTTCTAGCAGAAGCCTGAAGGTTTTGTGCCAATATTGACTGGTATTTGGAACTGTTCATAATTCCCTCTATCTTAACTAAGGCCCCAGTTCCAGCTGAAGAAAAACAGCCCCAAAGCATGATGCTGCCACGACCATGCTTCACTGTGGATATGGTGTTCTTTTGGTGATGTGCAGTGTTGTTTTTGCGCCAAACATATCTTTTGGAATTATGGCCAAAAAGTTCAACCTTGGTTTCATCAGACCATAACACCTTTTCCCACATGCTTTTGGGAGACTTCAGATGTGTTTTTGCAAAATGTAGCCTGGCTTGGATGTTTTTCTTCGTAACAAAAGGCTTTTGTCTTGCCACTCTACCCCTTAGCCCAGATATATGAAGAATACGGGAGATTGTTGTCACATGTACCACACAGCCAGTACTTGCCAGATGTTCCTGCAGCTCCTTTAATGTTGCTGTAGGCCTCTTGGTAGCCTCCCAGACCAGTTTTCTTCTCGTCTTTTCATCAGTTTTGGAGGGAGCTCCCGTTCTTGGTAATGTCACTGTTAAGCCATATTTTCTCCACTTGATCATGACTGTCTTCACTGTGTTCCATGGTATATCTAATGCCTTGGAAATTCTTTTGTACCCTTCTCCTGACTGATACCTTTTAACAATGAGATCCCTCTGATGCTTTGGAAGCTCTCTGTGGACCATGGCTTTTGCTGTGGGAGCAGCTGAACTTTATTTGGGGTTAATCAGAGGCACTTTAAATGATGGCAGGTGTATGCTGACTCCTATTTAACATAATTTGGAATGTGATTGCTTAATTCTGAACAAAGCTACATCCCCAGTTATAAGAGGGTGTGCAGACTTATGCAACCACATTATTTTTCTTTTTTCTTTTTCTTCCCTCCACCTAAAAGATTTCAGTTTGTTTTTCAATTGAGTTGTACAGTTTATAGGTCACATTAAAGATGTCTCATTTTTTTTACAGCACAGAAACTTGACATTTTAACAGGGGTGTGTAGACTTTTTATATTCACTGTATATTTACATAGTATTTAAGGTTGAAAAAAGACTTTCAGTCCATCAAGTTCAACCTTTTAAGATCTCCTCTGATCTGCAATATGCAGATTAACTATTAATTAATTAGTTGTATAAAAAAAATCAATTCCCTCCTGATCCTAGACACCGGTGACCAGACTTCTCCCTGCATCAATACTGCCTCTCTAATTATCCATGATAACCCTGAATTCCCTTTTTAATTAGAAATAAATCCAGTCCCCTTTTAAAGTTATCTATCGCTGTCACCACCTCCTCTGGTAGAGAATTCCACAGATTAACCACCCTTACTGTGAAGAAGCCTTTTCTTTCTTTAAGGCGGAATATTTTTACTTCTAACCTCAAGGGATGTCCTCTTGTCAGTTGAAAACTTCTTGGCACAAAAAGCTCCCTTGACAAACCTTTATACTGACCTGGATGTATTTATATAAGGCAATCATATCTCCTCTTAGACGCCTTTTTTCTAGAGAAAAAAGTTTAATTTGGTTAGTCTTTCTTCATAACTTAGCCCTTCCATTCCCCTTATTAGTTTTGTTCCCCTTCTCTGTACCTTTTCCAGCTCTAAAATGTCCTTTTTATGAAGTGGTGCCCAAAATTGTACTCCATTTTCCAAATTTGTATAGTGGCAGAATTATATTTGCTTCCCTGGCTTCTATACCCTTCTTAATACATGCTAATATTTTATTTGCCTTTGCAGCTGCTGCTTGGCTTTGAGCACTGTTACCTAGGTGGTTGTAAACAAGCACTCCCAAATCCCTTTCAATATCTGATACACCTAGATTTGCTCCATTAAGATTATAAATTGCATGGCTATTTTTCCTTCCCAGATCCATAACTTTACATTTATTCATATTAAATCTCATCTGCCATTCTGATGCCCATTCCTCAATTTTATGATTTATTGTTTGAGTTATTTATTTGATTTGATTTATTGTTTATCTGCCCATACACTTGAGCAAGTTAAAGAGAAACAGTGGAGGTTCCAACTATGGTATCATTTGAAACTTTTGGTAATAAGAATTGTTTTACCAATTCAGTGTTATTTTTGTAATGCTTTTTTCTTACAGTATCTTTAATTGTAATTGAAGACTGCAATTTTTGTCAATTTTTCTAATGTACATTAACACAGTGTAAAAACAAAAGAAAATACTATATTGAAGGCTCTGTGGATAGATGTCTTAAAACCTTGTGTCTAAGAACACAGAGCCCTATGTAAATCAGGTGCTCTAAGTTAGGGAACTGCCATATATCAGTTGTGGGAGCCTTTCTACAACAGTATGTAGATATTCTGCTCCCCTACATTAGGGCACTCAGCTCACATCCATTAAACCTTACCATTGTCAATAAGAGATTTCAGTGTTTGGAAAATAAAGCCAACCTCTGCAAGGGGGGTTCTTAAACAATCCCCCGTACCTAAACTTAACCTCCCCCCATGCAGCAGGGGGTCCTGCCACCTATTAACCCCCCTCCCCCCCATAAACCAGGGAGTCCCAATTGGACCACCTGACAGATGTTGGGTTGTTTGAGGCCAGGGTAGTTGGGCAGAGACAGTGTCCTGTCTCTTTAAGCTCTGCGGCAGCACCCAGGAAGGGCTTTTCAACCCTTTATGCGTGGTCTTTAGTACCCGTAAGTATGTCTTCCGTTTTGATGAGTTAGGGGAATGCTCTAGTTTTTGAGTGAGGGGAATTTTATTATTAGCATAGGCTTTAGGTGTCAGAGTGTCAGGGTAACTCGTAATTTATTGTCGGAACAGTGATCCGTAGCAGTTCGCTCACAATGTTTTAGAGGAGGGGGATTAATATAACTAGGTAGGATTTATGGTGCTGCCATAGCACTTGTTAATTTTAAAGAGATTAGCATAGTTCCCATAATTAGGCACAAGGTAACAACCCTGCCTTTGAGCAGTCCGGCTTTATAACTCTTTCATACAAAGCTCTTTGCCAAATTGAGAAATCACAAGTTTACAAACTAGATGGGCCTTATGAAACAACAGGTGAAAGAAGCAGAAGAAAATACAAGGGACTAAGATAAAGTGCTGGTTTGTATGAGCAAAGTGGTTTAGAGAAAAGTTCTTAGTAGAGAGTGTCTAATAAATGAATGGTTGTTTGATTACTTTCTATTCAGCTTTACAGTTCTATGTATGTTGCAAAGGTAGAATTGGGTTGGGTAGAAGTATGATAAGAATGTATAAACTTGAGGGTTTATGGATGCAAGAAGAGTGTGTTGGTGTCTAAAGTGTGGGATGGGGCAAAGTACTCCATGCTGGATAATAAGGCTTCAGTAAGAACTCCCGCAAGGCTGATAAGTAGTTCTTATAAGATAATTTATGTAGCATTTACATGGCTCCAACACACTATTTCTCATAAGATCTTACTAATAAGTAGCCAGGGGGGTTGTCAAGTAAGGGAAATATCTTACGAGACTTGTAAGCCTTGTTACGTGTTACCTAAGCAGCAAGACAAAAACTCACATAGCAACCCAAGTAAAGTTAAAGAATATCAGTGAAGATTGCAATAAAGCTACGTGTTTCCTACACTCAAAAGTTGACAAAACATTTAGGTTTTCTATGATCGCACATGAATGCTGCAGTTGCACACATCAAAATATATATTAATTTCACACTTATTACATGCTATTAAATGTCAGGGGTACAAATTGAGTGCAAAGGCAGAGGTTGGGTGTCAGTGTTGTTCAAACATTTATTTGTAATTGACATTGTAATTTAGTTGCTTATTCCTTACTATGATTGTTTAGAGCTGGGTTAACCATTAGGATGCATTCTGCTTTAGGAAGTGTTGGCTTCAATTTTATTTTGTTAGAATACTTAAAAAAGGCTTCTTTGCATGTAAGGATTTATCACACTCCAAGAACTTGCAGAGCCTTTTGAGAACACTAAGGATTGTCAGTAAGCTCTTATGGAGTCCATGTAGCAACAATTAGAACTGGGAACTGTTCATACATAGCAACCATTTATAAGGGTTTTTTGTTGGAGGATAGCTATGTGGCTCCATATGTGGAAAGTTCACTCTCGAGATTTCCTACAGGAGCCATGTAATCAAGCCCTAAGTCAGTAATGGGGTTTAATATTCTCTATCTAGTGGCCAGTTCTATGGATGGAGATTAGATTCACCCACTGGGTGTTTAACAGAGTCTTCAGAATTCTGATTCTCTCTAAAAATGTTCTTATGTCAATGGCTTACACAGCGGCTAACTCTGTTAATGTGTTGTTACAGTGGTCCTTTACCTAGAAGAAAAAAGAAAGAAACAATGATGCATAAAGACTGGCTTAAATAGAAGATGAGATGAAACAGTAATCACAAAGGAATCAAAACTAATTCTAAAAATGCTTTAAGTGTTAAATGGGAAACATGAATAAAAAGAAAAGCCTTAAAATGTGAGGCATCAGATCTTGGATGTGGCGGTGGCTGAGACGGAGGCCTGGGCCCAGTGAGTACCTCACAATATCTCAAACACTCCATTAAAATACCCTGTGACGATTAACTTAATACCCAGATTGTGGAAGCAGACGTGCCCTGTATGAGTTCTGCTCCCACATTGAGTTTTGGGCAAATTTTTACCCAGAGAACATATAATTGCCTCCAACAAGTTCTGCTCCTGCTATCTGCTTGAATTGGACCCAGACAAGAGCTCTTAGTCTCAACCGTGGGGTATTGGCCTAGTCCGCCTGGCTCCCACGGAGTGAGCTCCCTGCTACCCCCGAACAGGCCCTCCAAAGATTAAAGAGGAGGACGGAAGACTGGGGCACCCCAATTGAAGCCCGCTGCATCAGACTCATCGAGGCCCAGAGGAGGGTGAGGACATACCGGGGTGCACCACGGTGGGGTAGGAGAGCAGGGCTCCTCCCACTATCTGCAGCCTGGAGGAGGTGGTACCCGGACATCGACGGCTGAGGACCCCCAGTGCCATCTGGTGAGACCAGGGAGGCAGGGAGCCCCGAGGACGACACCTGGATCCCCCCCCCCCCACACTGCAAAAGAAATTAAGCCTGCGAAAGTGCGGCCGCCATCTTGAGGGGATAACGTGGAGAGGGACCAGGAGCGGCCAGGGCCAAGTGCAAGGTACAGCGGGGGGAAGCAGAAGACAGGAGAGCCCTACATCTGAACCCCCCAAGATTTCCCACCCGCCCCCCCTGTGGGCAAGCCGACACTAGGGCAGATATCAGAGCAGGCCCGAATACCAAGGCTGCAGAGCGGCAACCTGCCATCTTGGATAAGGGCAAACCAGACATAACTCCATAACTGCTTGCCTGCTAATACTACAGAGGCCCTCATACCAACTTATATAAATACATTAATAATATCATCTACCTGAACGGTGCCTGAACTGCCTGACAACTATCTGGGCTGGAAATGAAAGAACTACATGAACCTGAACTATAGATAAGAATAATAAGCAATTTAAGGTGGTTTCCCTAGAATATCTTCCAGTATTAAGAGTATCTGAGGGGCTCTGCTGCCACCTAGTGGAGAACAGTTACACGGCCTGCACCTCTGGCCTGCTTACATTCATCATATACTTGACTGCAGCAGGAATACACAATATACCAAAGAACCATTTTCCCTATCACTTTTGTTCGGGACTGTATCCAGCTACAATGTCGCTGGGGAGCCTGATTGACCGCCTCCGCAACATCTTGTGTAACACACATTTACCTATACCAAGGGCATGTCTCCACTGAGGCCAATGCCTAAAGCAATGCGCACTTGGGACTAAAAATCACTTTGAGGGGGGTACCTCAATGAATCGTTAGCACAGCAACACTGAAAGCTACAGCTGGATAGCAGACTCCCTAAAAGATCCGGACCACTTGTTGGTACTGCGCACATCCGGCCACTCTGATTCTTTGCTCAACTCAGCGCACAAAGCACGACAGCAAGAGATGGGGAGAAACAAGAGAGTCCTACAAACGAAGACAATTACACATTTCTGCTAACCACCAGGGGCAACAAAGGAGGTGGCATCGGATCCTTCGTGTGAATCGGAGGATGAGGGCCAGGTAGACCCGCCTCAACCCGACATGAATCTCTCTAAAAGCTCATTAGCCCAGATCGAGGGTATATTTCAAGCATACATGACCAAAACTGTTGATGCCATCAAGAAAGATATTCACGACCTCGGCCAGAGGACCCACCTGCTTGAAGAGACCATGGATCAGATCATCGAGGCACAAGAACGGGATAGGCTGGAGATTCATCAGAACTCCTTTTGCATAACGGCCTTGCAAGATAAATACGAAGACCTAGAGAACCGCTCGAGACGCCACAACATAAGAATCAGAGGGATCCCCAGAGCGGTGCAGAATCTAAAGCAATATGTCTTAGGGACACTGGCCACGATCCTCCCGGAGGTACCGGCCTCGCGGCTGGAAGTCGAAAGGGCTCATAGAGCCCTAGGGACGACAAGAAACTTGGAGGTGCCCAAAGACGTTATCATCCGATTTCCTTGGCAACAATCAAGAGACTTGGTGTTAACAGCAGCCCGAAAATCCCCAGACATCAAGGGGCCTGATAATGCTCCACTTCTTATCTTTGCGGACCTCTCCCCCATCACGCTGGCCAAACGCAGAGACATGAAACCGGTCTTGGGAGTGCTGATTCAACACAACGTTCAATATCGGTGGGGCTTACCCTTTGCCCTGGTATTCCAGCACAAGGGCAAATCATACTCTGCCCGCTCACTAGAACACGGCTGGGCAATCCTCCAATCTCTTCACATGGTCCCGGAAGTAGGGGACAGGGGATCGGAGCTCCGGCGGGAGGGGCCAAGTCTCAACCCCAGGCAGCAATGGTCTACTGTCCCATATAAAGCTTGAAACCCAGTCATCTGAGATTACAGCTTTTGGCCCCACATCCTCACCCCGGACCCGGCCTACCCAGGCGTGGAACGAGGTGGCCTCAGAGGGCCCAGAAGCAAGCTGCTTGTGACAGAGCGGAAACCAGAAAAGACATGAGTGCGGCTGTGTTGAGTCTTGCTCCCTTTTGAACAGTTGACTGTTTTCTACCAACTTCTCTGGGACAGAGTATCAAGTTTTTTTTTTCTCTTTTGCTTCTCTAATTGGTGAACTGGCTGCTGACTATACTGTTCTTACTACACTATGATTTCTAGATCCAGAGATACTCCCCCTCACAGGCTGATTTATTTTTGTTTCTTTCTGTCCCTCCCCTGAAATCTGTCAACCCCTTCCTATTGGTTTTTTTTGGAGGAGTGGCAGGCCCACTCATCCTTCCCGTAGGCGCCAGGATAGACAACTGGCGTAGGAAGATGTGTTTCAAAGATCCAATGTGTTACTATAAATGTTTAGTTTTACTATTTATAAGGGTTTACAAAGTTGCTATTACTTATTTAATTTGTGTCCCTTTTTTTCCCTTCTCCCCCTGGTTTACTCCCTCCATCTCTGCTCCAATGTGGGCCATGCTTGGCTCTCAAGGGTGGCCTCAGCTCCCTCCCGACCGCTCTCTCCTTGGTTGGTCCTTTGCAAGACAAGGTAAGATGACTGGACACTACAGCCTCACACTATGCATCAGCAATGGCTAGACAGGCTGACGCAAACTTTACTGTTGTGACTCACAACGACAAGGGCTTTAATTCCTAGTTCAAGAGAAATAAGGCCTTAATGTATTACAAGGATATGAAGCCATTCATTATATTCATGCAGGAAACACATTTTGCCCGCAATCATATACCAACTTATCTTAGCAGAGACTTCCCACCAGTTACTCCTCCACCCAAGCCACCAGGAAAGCAGGCGCCTCTATACTGATTGATCGTAACTTCCCCTTTCAAATAGAGTCTAAAACAGTGGATAAAGATGGACACTATGTGATACTCCATGGAACAGTTCTGGAGATTAAATATCCCTCATTTCCTTCTATGCTCCTACCAATGCACCACATAAATCACTACTGCGTATCCTGAGGATTCTAGAACATTACTCTGGTAACATGGTGATGGGGGGGGGGGATTTTAACCTTACCTTTGACCAAGGCCTGGACCGCTCGGGTACTCAGACCACAGACCGGTACTCGAACAAATTAAGATGCCACTAAATGGTCTGGGCCTGGTGGACGCCTGGAGGGGGCATCATCCACATACAGGGGACTATACGTATTATTCCCACACCCACGGTTCTTACTCGCGAATTGATACCTTCTTGATCGCTTCGTCATTGTTTGAAAGCTCAAGGAGGGCGGAAATACGGGTATGCCCCTGGTCGGACAACGCGGCGGTGAGCATAGACATTGACTTAGGGTTGAACTTATCCACACCTTATGTTTGGACACGAAACAAGCTTTTACTCGCCAACCCAGAGCTGTCGGAACAACTAGAAAAAGATCTTAACCTTTAATTTGAGTGTAATAGACCTGGTGACTCGAGCATAGGCTGGGTATGGATGGCCCATAAGGCCTTTATTCGGGGGTCCTGCATTAAGCTGGCTTCTGCTTTTAAAAAAATGTAAATTCAAAGAGCAGGAACTTACCACCAAGCTGCAGGACCTGGAGTTTAGGAAACAGTCATGCCCCTCTTTTAGACTTCGCCATATGATAGAGCAGTGTAGGCTTGAGCTACACGCAGTACTCTCCCACAAAACGGAAAAAGCCCTCAGACGAACCAAGCATCTATTCTATTCCAAGGCCAACAAGCCGGATTCTCTATGGGCTAAGAAGCTTCGGTCTAAGATAGCGGCGTCTAAGATCTTGCGGATTAGAACTGCGAAGGGACAGATAACGGTTAGCCAAAAAATTATCAAGTATACGTCAGACCAGAGCGCGGCTACACTCAACTCAGACATAACGGTAGAGGAGATATTAGAAGCCATCGACAGCTTAAAATCAGGGAAGGTCCCCGGCCCTGACGGCTTTACCAACTCTTACAACAAGTCTTTTGCGCATATCCTGGCACCATATCTCTACCAACTGTTTAACTCCTAAATGGGGAACCGATGCTCCCGGAGCTGAACAGGGCGGACTTAATTGTCTTTCCTCAAGAAGGCAGGGACTCACTGGACCCGAGGAATTATAGGCCCATATCCCTTATAAATGGAGATCTTAAACTGCTAGCCAAAATTATTGCAGACAGGATTTCGGGGTTCCTTCCGGATTTGATCCACAAGGATCAAACAGGTTTTGTCCGACACCGGCAGACAGCTGACAACATACGGAGGACTATGAATGTCATCCACTTAGCCTCCCAGTGCAAGACCCCACTTTGCATGCTAGCTCTTGATATGGAAAAAGCCTTCGACACACTGGAGTGGTCCTACCTGTACGCAGTGCTGGCTAAATTGGGCTTTGAAGGGAGATTCATACAACTCATCAGAACATTATACAAAAACCTGCAGGCCTGTCTGAAACTCCTGGGATCGGAAAACACCTCTATAGCTATCCAGAGGGGAACCCGGCAGGGGGGCCCAATGTCTCCACTGCTATTTGCTCTGGCTATGGAGCCTTTGGCTCAACATATTAGATGTAACACGGAGATAAAGGGAATGCAGGTTGGTCTTCATCACTTGAAATGCTCGCTCTTTGCGGACGACCTTCTCTGCACACTAACAGAACCGGCAACGTCAATTCCCACCCTGCTGGCAACCCTAGGCGGATTTGGCACTCTGTCGGGCCTGCAAATCAATGTTGAAAAGACTGAGGCCTTGGGAATTGGCATACCTCATGCGGTCCTGGGGGCTTTAAAAGCGGAGTATAGATTTCAATGGCCTAAAAACTCTATTAAATACTTGGGAGTTAGAATCACCAGGAAGCTGTCGGACATATGTAAGGCCAACTTTACGCCCTTATTTAAACAACTAATTCAAGAAATGCGATGCTGGGCGAAATACCATATATCGTGGACAGGGTGGATAAATTCGGTAAAAATTACGATTCTGCCAAGAATATTGTACTTATTTAGAACTCTCCCAATACCGCTAGATATGAAGGAGCTAGATAAACTTCAAGCTTCTATTTTTAATTTTATATGGCGAGGTAGGTCGCCCCGAATAGCAAGAAAGACTAGGTTCCGGCAGAGGTCTCAGGGGGGACTCTCGTGCCCGAACCTGAGACTTTATTTGAGAGCGGCGAAACTTGCGTTCATTCCACTGGCCCACTCGGGTAAGCTACAACCGCTGTGGACCTTTGTGGAAAATTGGCAAGTGAGACCCCACTCTTGGGATACTGTAGACTGGGAACCCCATAATATCTTCAACTTTAGCAGCTTGGGCTCGGTCTGGGTTAGTCGGCGGCTTGGCTCCCCTCCTATCACCATTGCTGTCTGTAAGATCTTTCCCGAAATTTGAGACGGCGTTTAGCCTCACCTCTAGACAGTGGTGGCTTAATAGCTCACTGGAAAGAGCAGGAACCTGGTTTTCAGAGGATGCTCTGTTACCCCACACCTTCCTTATCACTAAATATCACATACCTGAGAGCGAAATCTCTGGAATTACAGAAAAATTAGACATTGGATATTCTCGCTAACCCAGGTACATGGGACCCCTAAACATTCTCTGTGGTCAACTATATGTGCAAAATTACCCTCTATCAAAGGCCTCCTCTGGTCTTTATATTCTTTTATGAATGACTCTCTGAACCAACAGAAGCCAAAATATATGCTCCAATAGGAGAAAGACCTAGGTAGGGAGCTAGATGGAGCAACTTGGAGAGAAATTTGTACCAACTTAACAAAAGGGTCATACACATATAGCCTACTTGAGACCTTAGTCAAAGTTTTGCACAGGACCTATTATACTCCCTATCTAATGGCCAGGCTTAATAATAGTCTTAGCGAGGACTGCTTTAGGGGATGCAAAGCTAGGGGAGACTTTCTACATATGTGGTGGACATGTCCATCAGTGCAGAACGTGTGGAAAGAGATGACTGACTTATTCTCGCAAATGACAGAAACCAAGATGAGGCCAGAGATTGAGACCTGTCTTCTGGGGGTTCATGGACCCAGTCTCTCCAAAAGCCAAAACAAATTATGGCAATTCATGGCTCTCGCCACCAAAAGTTGTATTGCAAAAAAATGGAAAGCTGCTACACTGACCTCTAGAGAGATCATTTTGAAAATGAATTATGTTATGGTAAACGGGATACTGTCCCATGTCCTGCAGAACACGGTCCCCCTATTCCAAAATATTTGGACTCCATGGCTAACCTCGGCCTACAGCATTAAGGTTGGAATATGATTAGGACAGTAAGGGATGAAGCTAGTGCCGAAGGATGGCGGTCGTGGGGGAGCCCGGATGACCACTGGAAGAGTATGCCAGGTGTGGTAACTTGTCTTCCTTGCATGGTAATTCAGGACCTCCTTAAACAGGTCTAGGTGGGAGGGCTGGGAGTCTTTGCTTCCCTCCCACAATTGCTGGAGGAAGTAATGCAACTAAGGGTATATCCTGCCAGGAAACTGCTGTTGCTTCCTGTTTTCTTCCTTGATGGTGATGGTGATGGTGGTGATGAATGGTAATGGCCTAACCGTGGGTGAGATCAAGCGTTTGGGGAAGGGGATTACTATATAGGTAGATAGATTTAAAAAGGGTTGTTGCTCCGTGGGTCTGGGCTGTGTGTTTGTGATACATTTATAGTATTGTGTTGTTGCCTTTTAATAAATACCTTTTAATGTAGACGAACCTTGTGTAATATATATATATATATTAATGTGGTGTAACACCAAATTAATATATATATATATATATATTACACAAGGTTCGTCTACATTAAAAGGTATTTATTAAAAGGCAACAACACAATACTATAAATGTATCACAAACACACAGCCCAGACCCACGGAGCAACAACCCTTTTTAAATCTATCTACCTATATAGTAATCCCCTTCCCCAAACGCTTGATCTCACCCACGGTTAGGCCATCACCATTCATCACCACCATCACCATCACCATCAAGGAAGAAAACAGGAAGCAACAGCAGTTTCCTGCCTGGATATACCCTTAGTTGCATCACTTCCTCCAGCAATTGTGGGAGGGAAGCAAAGACTCCCAGCCCTCCCACCTAGACCTGTTTAAGGAGGTCCTGAATTACCATGCAAGGAAGACAAGTTACCACACCAGGTATTTCCTATCCCCCCCTTTTTTTTTTACCCCTTTAAGTTGACATAGTTGATGTTAATATTTTTCAGTTTCTGTACTCTTATTTCCTGATAAGAGATAGACAATAAAAAAAAAACAGGTTTGAAGACATAGAGGGATAGGCGAGGCACAGGATAATATTGAAGTAAGGTACCAGTAAGATCATTATGCAAATTGCATGCAGTTTCCTCGATAAGATGCTGGGGAATGATGTTACTATAAAACCTGACTGCCCTGTTGCTCTCTTCGATTACTCTATGCAATGTTATTTTGTTAACTTGTCTCCAATAATAAAAAGAATGGATAAAAAAAATGTGAGGCATCAGACTGATCAGTAATGATAAAGAGAATGGGGAAGGACTTTATCAATACTGCTCCATATCATAAAACAGAGCACCAAAATCCAAGGGGAAGATATGTTTTTTGAATTGTTTTAAAATTGGCGCAGATTGCACTGTATTATAAGAGATTTTATATAATCCATTTAATCTTTCAACTTTAATCACTCTGTTTGGTGCAACAAAAATATATCTGCTTTCTTATTTGGTTCCTTCTGATATGTTAAACCCAAATAAAAAAATCATATATATTATTACTTTGAAGAGAGTATATAAGCAAACGGATCTTATAATTTACAGTCCTTTAAGGACTTGATAGCTTGTGCCTGAAAATTTCATATATCAGCTGATTCATCTGGACAACAGATTACTACTAAGGAATGTAAACATTTGAGGGCTTTGAAAGCTAACAGTGCTGCATTTAAAAATAAGTTGAAAAGAGCATCAGATTAGAACGTTTTTAACTTTGACTGGCATACACGATAGAGGAATTAAAAATATTAGTATGCATTAAAAGGTACAAGGGAGGCAAGTTTAATTCTGAGAGTATATACAGTAGCTTCCTGGTAATACCTCATTTGGAATATGAAGTACAGTTTTGGGCATCATTACTAAAAAAATAGTTCTGTTCTGTTTGAATCAGTTTTGTGAGGCAGGGCAGTGTTTTCTTTCCTGTGGGCTGTAATCAGGGTCCAGGTGAGAGTGGCTTTGGCTTGGCCTGTGTAAAGGTATATCTGTGTGCATTTGTTGGAGGTTCTGTTTGAATCAGCTCTGTAAATCAGTGCAGTGTTTTATTTCCTGTGGGCTGTAATCAGAGTCCAGATGAAAGTGGGTGTGGTTTGGTCTGTGTAAAGGTTTATCTGTGTGCATTTTGTTGTGTTCTGTTGAATCAGTTCTGTGGGGCAGGGCAGTGTTTTCTGTCCTGTTCTCATTTATCATTGTACAGGTGAGTAGGCAGGGTCTATTTTAACAAGGGAAGAGAGAGCTTGGGAGCTTGCAATCATTTCTAGTTTAAGTGTAGTTAGTGTGTAGGAGATTGAATAAAAGGAGGGAATTCAAAGGAGTATTAAAAGAAAAAACAGAAAACAAACATATGTTTTTTTCTGTTTTGTTTGGGTTAAGGTGTAGAAAAGCAATCTTTATACAAATACATCGATTTGTTTTCTCACTGTAGTTTTGTAACTGATAATCATGAGTCAGTCCAGTGGCAACCTCACTCAGTGTACATCCTGCCACATGTTTGCACTGCTGGAACAGATGATCCAGGGTCCATACCTCTGTGACAGGTGTGAGCATGTTGCCTCTCTGGAAGCTCAAATTGGAGATCTGGAGAGGAGAATTGCAGCACTTAGTGATATTGCTCCGCTGAAAAGGGAGTTGGTGCTCACAGAGCACAGTTTAGCTGAGCCTAGCATGGAGGGAGGAGCTGGGGCTAGTGAGGATGTCCAGGGAGGTAGCTGGGTTACAGTTAGAAGGGGAATTAGGGGGAACAGGAGGAGGAATTCTCAATTTGCCAGATTGAGTGAAAACTGTTGGGGATGTCCATTCAGGAATGGCAATGCCAGATAGAGCTGTTCACTCTAACAGCTGGGAGAACAGTTCTACTGGAGGAGTGGGAGGGCAGCATAGGCAGAGCAACAGACCTGTTTTGGATGTAGAGGATTCTATTATTAGGAAGGTAGACAGGGTGATTTGTCACCCAGATCCCAGCAATCGAACAATTTGCTGTCTCCCGGGTGCTCGGGTTCGGCATGTTGTGGATCGGGTGGATAAATTATTGAGAGGGGTTGGTAATGAACCAGCGGTCTTGGTACACATTGGTACCAATGACAAAGTTAGTGGAAGATAGAGTGTCCTAAAAAATGATTTTAGAGAACTAGGGAATAAGCTTAAAGCAAGGACCTCCAATGTAGTATTTTCTGAGATACTACCAGTGCCACCTGCTAGCCCAGGGAGACAGAAGGAGCTTAGGGAGCAGAGGGTTTGTGGTTTTTAGAGCACTGGGCTGACTTCTCACTTGGGTACAATTTCTATAGCAGGGATGGATTGCACCTTAATCATGAGGGAGCTTTTGTGCTAGGGGATACAATGGTAGAACGCCTGGGGAAGTTTTTAAACTTGTAGGTGGGGGGGAGGGACTATATAGAAGTATTGGGGTAAAAAGGGTAGAGAGGGAAAGGGATGAATTAGTTACCCATGGGGGAGGAGAAGCAGGGGAGTGTTACAATAGACAGTAGGGAGGTATTAATAAGGGCCTCAAATACAGTGGCAAGCACTTCACAACTGCAGAGCCATAGCAACATAAAGTGTATGCTTGCTAATGCAAGAAGTTTGCCTGGGAAAATGGAGAAGCTGGAATTATTAGCAGTACAAGAAAAATGGGGCTTAATAGGCATTACTGAAACATGGTGGGATGAATCTCATGACTGGACTGTTAATCTGGATGGTTATAACCTATTTAGGAAAGATAGGGGAAATGGTAAAAGAGGAGGAGGGATCTGTCTGTATGTTAAGCCTGAACTTAAGCCTATAGTCAGAGAAGCTATTTATGATGGAACTAACGGCAACATTGAATCTTTGTGGGTTGAGCTAAATAGTCTAAACGCATATTAGTGGGAGTATGCTATAAACCCCCAAATATATTTGAAAGTGAGGAAATACAATTATTGTTACAGCTTGGAAATGCAGCTAAGCACGGGCAAGTTCTAATAATGGGAGACCCTGAAATAAACTGGATAAATGAGACCAGCAGCTCAGCTAAGGGGAGCAAGTTCTTGAGTACACTCAGGGATCATTATCTGGCCCAGGTAATACAAGAACCTACTAGAAATGGGCCCATCTTGGATTTAGTCATCACAAGTAATGTTGATATAATATCAAGTGTTAAAATAGGGGAACCCTTGGGGAACAGTAGTCACAACACAGTCTCATTTGAGATTGAATACAAAAAACAGAGTTGTAAGGGGCCAACAAAAACTCTAAATTTAATATAAAAGGGCTAACTTTAATGGGCTAAGGGCAGCAATACTACATATAGACTGGGACAAAGAACTTACAGGGAAAAATACTGAAAATAAATGGACAACATTCAAATCCTTACTAAATAAACATACTCATCAGCATGTACCATGTGGAAATAAAATGAATAGGAGTAAATCACATTCCATGTGGCTTAACAATGACTTAAAGATCATGATGAGGAAAAAGAGGGAACAGAGGCAGCTTTATGTGACTATAAGGAAATCAACAAGGCTTGCAAAAGGGCTATTAGACTGGCTATAATAGAAAATGAGAAGTCAGTTGCAAAGGAAAGTAAGACTAACCCTAAAATATTTTTTAAATATATTAATGGGAAGAAAGCGAGGAAGGAAGCTATAGGAACATTACAATGTGACACAGGCCATCTGATAAGAGGACATCCTTTGAGGTTAGAGGAAAAAAGATTTCACCTTAAACAAAGAAAAGGGTTCTTCACAGTTAAGGTGGTTAAACTGTGGAATTCTCTACCAAAGGAGGTGGTGACAGCGAATTCGATAGATAACTTCAAAAAGGGGTTAGATATATTTTTTAATAAAGAGGGCATTCAAGGTTATCCTAGATAACTAGCAAAGGAATATTGATCCAGGGAGAAATTTGATCGCCAGTTTCTGGGGTCAGGAAGGAATTTTGTTTTTTTTTCCCTTATGAGACAATTGGCAAAGTTTCAATGTTGTTTTTTTTTTTTTCTGTTTGCCTTCCTCTGGATCAATTAACAATTAATAACAAATAATCCACATATATAAAAAAAATCAAGAGAGATCTAAAAAGGTTGAACTTGTTGGACTAACTCTTTATTCATCCTCAAATACTATACTATTAATAATTAATTAACAACTAATTAATTCATAACTAATCTGCATATTGCAGATCAGAGGAGATCTTAAAAGGTTGAACTTGATGGACTGAAAGACTTCTTTCAACCTCAATTACTATGTAACTATGCCGCTAGGAGGAACCGCCTGGAATAAATATTACTGTACTAGATGATATGTAGTTATATAGAGAGAGAGAGATAGAGAGGGATGTGTGTGTTATTGTGTATGTAAAAAAAATGAGTAAGAAGGTCTGACTGTCTCTATAGTATTCATGTATATTGTGTATAAAGGAGCTTTGTATAAATATGTAGTGTTGGGGGGCTCTGCAGTGTGGGGATATGTATTTGGGCATTAAATGCATGTAATAAGCAAGTAATTGTGTGTATGAGTGGCTATGTTGTTAAAATTGCTGTTATGGTGAAATGTTTGTTATGTGCTCACATAGCCAATAAAGTCAGTGGAGAGAGCGATATACACAGTCAGAAAAGGAAAAATGTGTGTGAGCATACCTTGTGCACGCACTCGCAGGGGCTCCTACACTTCACTGCCAGGGGCTCCAAAAAGGTAGATTCAGTCCTGCACATGCTATGTTCATTTGTTTTAATCTTAAATTATTTTTAAATATTATTATTGCGTGGTTTAGGAGAGTAACCATAAGATGGATACTATGAAATCCTAAGATACTGATAGCTCTCATAAAAAAACTTATGAAAATGTTGTCCTTTAAATTTAAGAGAGAAAATATAATTTATTCCTCTAAAATAAAATAAAAAGTCAGAACCAAGTTTCTCTAAACAGATTAATCTGTAAAGCTCTATATCAGTGCTAGTCAACCTGGTCCCTACCATCCACTTTCATGGTGGGCGGTGGGGTAATGGCTAGGTGGTGTTGCTGACGAGTGACGTCACACGTCGGAGATCTGCAGCACCACCTTTGGCTGGTTGGAGAGATGGTGAGAGAACCTAGGGACAGCAGTCAGGACTGGATCACTATCTGGTAAGTACATGGCGACACATAGCTAGCACCAGGCTTTTACTGCCCAGGGCCACCTGCTATAGACTACAGGTTAATTACCCACAAGGACCACTGGGTTATTGGCATTAGCAATCAATCTTGGCATCGATCTCAGCATCAGATATTTGGCTTCTGTATCAGTCAGGGTCTCTCCATCAGGGATCAGCACTCCAGGAGTCTCAGTAACCTTCCTGTGGTAGTGACCTGGACAAGTTACTTGCACGGTGGAGATAGGATCAGTATCGCCACAAGGAGCAAATAGAAAAAGAGAACATACCATTTCTATATGTCTCAGCAGTTCACTGATTTATTTTTGGAAAGTCGAACAATATGTATAGGGGATAGATACAGAGGGGGTGTATACAACACTATAATGACAGGGAGCGGTAGACAAACACAAGAGATTGACTCCACGTGGGGTCTAATAGTCTGGCACCTGTGAACAAGAGGCCAACCTTCAATACACACATGTCGTCTCTAGCTGTTTAACACATCAGAGTTGTAATTAGCTTATCTGGCAAACAATGGGACAAAACAGATTACAATACAATCACTGGTTCCTGTCTGTCTACAATGTCTCATTGTACACCTATTTTGTTTAACTGTTTCATGACCATTTAGTTAAAGTTTAAACATAACACAGTAATATAACATGGGGCATTACATACAGTATAAGGCAGAGACATATGCCATAAGACCATATGAAGCATCATGGTACACTATGGACCTATGTTTTTGGGCTATTCACCCCACTACCCATCTCCCCACATTTCCCATGTGGCAATATAATTCCCCTACCCATTGAGGCGGTATGTCCTCTGTGGTGGCTCAATGCACCAGGATCCAGGCCCTGGAAAGGCGTCTCTGACAGGTCACATGATCTATGCAACCAGAAATGAAACAGGGTAAATGTACTGAAGCACTGGTGGGTGGTAAGGACATTTTATCATCAAAAGTGGGTGATTGGTATTAAAAGGTTGACATCCCCTTCTCTATATAACAAATATTTGTACTTTACTCAATAAAATTAGACTTGACATCTATCTATTGGAATTGAGACAAAGTTACAATTAACAACATAATAAAACATTGAAACATATATTGTAGCAACAATGTAATAAACAGAATGCAGGCTTTTATCTATAGCAACTAAGAAATGAAAAGCAAGAATTCTCCATTTTTGGTTTAAAAGGAAATATTTTCAGTTAACATTCAGAAAGATCGCTAGATGGAGAACAAGGAGATGGCCCAGGGAGGACAGACGGAGGTGAGTTCACCCCTTCACAGATCTATACCATTAACGCAGACTAAGACAGGATATTTGTATTTCCCTTTTTAGATTTAATTATTTCCTTTAATAGTTTTTTTTTTCTTTTCCCACACCCTTCCCCTTCGTTTTCTTTTCTTTTCTTTGCTGGCACTTCAATGTAGTTTTGTTACTTTAGTTACATTTTTATTTTCAAATACTTATTTTTTTTTTTTTAAATGTTAGATTTTGGCAGATTTAGTCATGTTATTAACACCCACAGGGAATGCTTACATTTGTAGATTACCTACTATATGTGACTAGCTACCTCAAACCGAAGGCTGATATTATAAATGTTAACAAGTCATTGGTGTGTATAAATATCGTTTATATATGTTATTTCATTGATATTATATGCTGTAACCTGCCAGAATCTGTCAATAAAACTTATTGAAACAAAAAAAATGTTTGTGTAATTTCTGTGTTATTTATTGATCCTGGCAATCAATGGGTTAATGTATTTCATTGAACTTGCATGGACTAGAATAGTAGATTTATTGATATTTTTTATATTGCAACATTTCTGGATTCTAAATACTAATTGATTGTGGTTTAAACGCCATGTTTTACTAACGTCATGATGACAGTCTCATTTACTATTGGGCTTGCTTAATATGTAATGCTACATATGGAAGCATGGTTTACGGTTTGGGATTTATGCCATGTAGTTGCAGGCTTTTTCAATTTAATCGCTATGTAACTGTTGCAAATTTAATGAGGCCCAAGGTGTTCTTCTTAATAACCTATAGGTTTTTCTGAAAAAAAAAAATCAAAGAGAACTTTGATTTTGCCCATCATGTCTCTGCAGGGACCTCTTTGTTACATCCGAGGCAAGGTAATCATACAGTGGATATTTAGACTGTACTATGAGTTCCACATACTTTTAGTTAATACTAACCACTCACACCACTGCATAACTGCTTGCTACAGAACAAAATCATCTTTTCAGACATATCCACATCACTTCAAGATCACATCTCGCTCTTTATCAATCTCAACTTGAAAGACAATAAACGAGAAAACAAAAAAGAATCAATTGACACTCTAAGTCCAAGTAGGGGACTTTGGAGTATCCTCAAGAAACCATGCAGTTGGGTAAATTCAAATTGTCTTCTAAGGATAAAAACATAGGGCCTCATTAAATTGTCCAAATTGTAGTTACTGAAGCCCGTAATGTAGCCCGCAAAAGTTAATGCTATTGAATTGGCCTCTTCTAACTACCCGCAATCAATTTGCGATCTACATGCTGAAAATCCCTATGGGCTGTCAAAATCGTAACTCTGACCCATCTAAGCATTTGATCTTTCAAGCCTGCAAATGTTACAATAGCTAAAATAGCAAATCACTATTAAATTGCTACAATTTCCCAAGGAAGCAATTGCAGTCAAACCCGCAAATGTCAAATGTAGCTCAATATATTACGGGTACCAAATAGGACTTGCAAATGGTTTTTACAGACTAGTTCTTAACACTGCAATAAAAATACACTACTGGACTTTAAAATATGGGGAAAGTAATGGAAGGCATTTTATTTAATTGCACAACAATCCTCAACAATCCCCAAAAAACATATGCCAATATGAAAAGTGTTTCTGCAACATGCATAAGGCAATTAAAGACACACTCCCTAATTAAATTGCAACACAAAAACATGAAACTGCCTTGCATATTATCCCTTTCTCCCTCAGAGAGGCTCTAATGTGGACCCTAAACATACAAATATATTATTATACTAGAATATTGCCCGTTAAAAAATGACGGCAATGAAATTGTAAGTGAGCTAATGCTGTTTGGTGTATGGTAATTAACTAAATAATACATTAATAAAGGAATATACTTTACCTATTTGGAAGTAATATATGCAGGAAGCATTTTGCTGAAAAGCTGACAATCTGCTTTCATGTTGCTGCAGCATACAATGTGTGTTTTGAGTGCTGTGGAGCTGCTGTGTAAGTGTCAGCAATGTGTGCAGTGTGTAATGTAAATACTGTGCATGCGCGAAGGAAAATCCGTTAGCTGTGTACTTCCACATTCTGTAAGTTAGTGTTGTAAAATGGCGCCTAATGTGTGGTAGGCGGCTGTTGGTGATTTAGCGTCCTTGTCCTTGGACCTCGTCCGGCTTTTTCGGAAAATCTATATGTGTTTGGTGGTGTTTTGCGTCTTTAGGGTCCAATAGCCTTGTTTTTGTTTTTTTCGGCGGCCATTTTTTCTCTTGCTTAGGTGATTTTCGGGTGTCTAAATTCTGGAATTTGGACTTAAATTGAGGTGTAACTTCACTTGCAGAGGTCTTGGGTGCCCCTTCTTGCTGTGGGTAAGCTTTTTATGTGTTTGTTGTGTCTATTTATTGTGTTTTTAATGTTTCGAGGTTCACGCCGATCGGCCATTAAAGTCGTATTTTTGTGAGGTCACAATGTTTTTTTATTTAAGTCCTGCGTCTCGTATTTGTGTGTCAAAAGTCCATAAATGTTGCGAGGGTCGCAGCGTTAGCAACAACTTTTGACAACCCGCAGTTATGACATTTATATATGTGATACGTCTCACTCAGATCTAGATTGGGATAAGAAATAGTGGCCAAATTACACCACCACATGACATACAGTGCCTTGCAAAAGTATTCACCCCCTTGACTTTTTACCTATTTTGTTACATTACAGCCTTAAGTTCAATGTTTTGTTAATCTGAATGTTATGTGATGGATCAGAACACAATAGTCTAAGTTGGTGAAGTGAAATGAGAAAAATATATACATAAAACTATTTCTTAGAAATAGAAAACAGAAACTTGGCATGTGCGTATGTATTCACCCCCTTTGTTATGAAGCCCATAAAAAGGTATGGAGCAACCAATTACCTTCAGAAGTCACATAATTAGTGAAATGATGTCCACATGTGTGTAATCGCAAGTGTCACATGATCTCTCATTACATATACACACCTTTTTTGAAAGGCCCCAGAAGCTGCAACACCTAAGCAAGAGGCACCACTAACCAAACACTGCCATGAAGACCAAGGAACTCTCCAAACAAGTAAGGGACAATGTTGTTGAGAAGTACAAGTCAGGGTTAGGTTATAAAAAAATATCCAAATCTTTGATGATCCCCAGGAGCAACATCAAATCCATCATAACCAATTGGAAAGAACATGCACAACAGCAAACCTACCAAGCGACGGCCGCCCACCAAAACTCACGGGCCGGGCAAGGAGGGCATTAATCAGAGAGGCAGCACAGAGACCTAAGGTAACCCTTGAGGAGCTGCAGAGTTCCACAGCAGAGACTGGAGTATCTGTACATAGGACGACAATAAGCCGTACGCTACATAGAGTTGGGCTTTATGGCAGAGTGGCCAGAAGAAAGCCATTACTTTCAGCAAAAAACAAAATGGCACATTTTGAGTTTGGGAAAAGGCATGTGGGAGAATCCCAAAATGTATGGAGGAAGGTGCTCTGGTCTGATGAGACTAAAATTTTACTTTTCGGCCATCAAAGAAAACGGTATGTCTGTCGCAATCCCAACACATCACCCCACCCAAAGAACACCCTCCCCACAGTGAAACATGGTGGTGGCAGCATCATGCTGTGGGGATGTTTTTTCAGCAGCCGGGACTGGGAAACTGGTCAGAGTTGAGGGGAAAATGGATAGTGCTAAAAACAGGGATATTCTTGAGCAAAACCTGTACTACTCTGTGCGTGATTTGAGGCTAGGACGGAGGTTCACCATCCAGCAGGACAAAGACCCCAAACATACTGCTAAAGAAACACTTGAGTGGTTTAAGGGGAAACATGTATGGAACATGGAATGGCCTAGTCAAAGCCCAGACTTCAAACCAATAAAAAATATGTGGTCAGACTTAAAGATTGCTGCTCACAAGCACAAACTATCCAACTTGAAGGAGCTGTAGCAGTTTTGCAAGGAGCAATGGGCAAAAATCCCAGTGGTAAGATGTGGCAAGCTCTTAGAGACTTATCCAAACCGACTTGGAGCTGTGATTGCCGCAAAAGGTGGCTCTACAAAGTATTGACTTTAGGGGGGTGAATGGTTATGCACATTGACTTTTTCTGTTATTTTGTCCTATTTGTTGCTTGCTTCACAATAAAAAAAACAAAAAATATCTTCAAAGTTGTGGGCATATTCTGTAAATTAAATGATGCAAATCCTCAAACAATCCATATTAATTCCAGGTTGTGAGGCAACAAAACACGAAAAATCCCAAGGGGGTGAATACTTTTGCAAGGCACTGTACAATAATCTGTTCCCATACGGATATTGAGAAGAGGATTACATGCTTCACTAGTGCAAGTATTAATGCTGGCTTTCATTAACATGCCATTGTGAGACTTTACAGGTCCACCACCATAGCGGTATTAGTCTACATTTAAGCTAACAACAATCATATCTTAGATATCTGGATATATGATAGTTTTAATATTGTTGGAGCTACATGTTAAGGGAAGGCTGTCATTGAAGAAATGTCTACCTGAGAGGCACTGGGAATATCTTACGATTACATAATTTCTTTGACAATGCTTGCAGATGCAGAAGATGTCTTCATGGACCTGAATTGTGCCAAAAAAAAAAAAGAAAACATTAACCTACAAAATAAGGCCTTAGAAAAAGATAGGGACTGCAGAATTTCTTCTCACCAGCATTCCTCAGTGACCATCAACTGGTGAAATGTTAAGCAGAACCCTACGTGTCCACAGAGAAGAGGATCATGGATCATATGATGGGAGGTAGCCATCTGGTGATACAAAATATCACCATCACATAGGCCATGATCCTATACTCTGGCGCATGGCATCTTCAGTCAGGTGGTGTCTCCTCTTCTCCCTATTTCGCCTGGCCAGGCTTCTCATGACCTCCACGTAATTAACAGAGATGCTGGCCTTAATCCCCCGGAGACACTCCAGTTGCTGTTGCATGACGGCCAGCATCTTCCCATGACCAGCCTGGCTTGGTGGTCTGAGGGATGGAGGTTCCTGCTGGAGGCCATTACTGGGTGAGGAGGTGGCTGTGGTGGTGATGGCCCAGTGGAGTCAGGCTGTGGCTGACGTCTGGCTATATAGGGGTGGTGGTGGGCCCGGTGGTGGGAGTGAGAGCCAGGCTAATGCACTGCTGGGTGGAGGAGAAGGTGGTGGCATGCCCTGATCATCACTCCAGTAGGAGGACCCTGGTGATGGCAGTAGTCATTGGAGGAGGGGGATAGTGGGGTCAAAAGCCACTTTTGTGGTGGATGGTCCTGCAGGTGACCTCACTGCCCAGTTGACATCCACCTCCTCGTAACCAGGGTCCTCGGCTCCTCTTGGTTATTCCTCCCCCTCCACCGGTTCCTACTGGGAGGGGGCTCAGTCCTCGACGTCCTTCTCCGATGGAACCTCCGTCTCTGTCTCACCACTGGACCAAGACCTCCTGGAAGCTGAAAAAGAGAAAATAAAGGTATATGTTTGATTACTGTTGTTGTGCCCACGAATGAAAGTGATTTGTCAGCTTCATGTATTTAATGATGCATGACTAATCGATCTATCTCTTGTTAATTGCATAGAGCTGACATGTCAGTGTCCTTGTTGGTCATCACGTCCTGTCCCATGAATAAGCAGCCACAAAATGTGCGTGTCGACCACTGTAGGAACGCCATCCACCTCTGATGATGTCATAGAGAAGCGGGGTGGGAGTTAACAAGCCGCAGTAATTTTTTGCTCTGTTTTGGGAGACTATAATAGAGATGTATGACTGGTATATAATATATGCTTCTATCTCATTGTAATGTACCCATATACTGTATAAACTTTTTGTATGTACTATTGCACATATGATGAATGGATCTACTTGGGTCAGACCAGGAGATTATATAGAGTAGTACCAGAGCTTCACATTTACAGTATAGGTTAAGGGGTAAGTGACAGGCCCCCATTCCATCACATAAGATTAGGATTTCACAGGCAACAGCATGTTAGGAGAGTAGTATAGTTAGTTTTCCCAAAGTAAGGGGATAAGTGGTCAGTCCCAATTTGACTGACCCTGTAGAATCTTATCAATATATTCACATAAAATATTTTTCACTTAACACTTTAATATTTTGTAAAATTTCTCACAGCACTGGGCCATTTTGTGTATTTGTGTTCTGAAATTTATATATCCTATAAGCTAGTAATAATATATTAAATACAGAAATAAAGAAGTGCAATAAATTAGATGTATAAAGACCAAAATAGATAGCAAAATGTATGTATATTAATTACAAATTGTATATCATGCCTTATACATTGCAAGAATGACTTTGATCAAAGTATGTTGCATATGTAATTATTTCAAAAGACATCATATTAATTGTCAATAATAAGATCTATGCAGGATAAATGTATAAAACTATAAGTGTAATATCATAAGAGGTTGATTACAATGTTTTTATTTGTTATAACCTTTAAGTTTTTTTAATGTATGTGATATTCACCTAACACCAGGTCTGAAGCTCCAGCAGCGGGCACCTAGCTCAGTAAGTCCTTGAGCACCCTCTCCCACTCATTGTATCTCACAATCACCTGGGGCCACCACTTGGTACTGCAGCTTAAGTGGCCTCCTTGGCCATCATCCTCCTCACTCTGGCCCTGATGTCATCAATACGGTGCTTGACGGACCTTACATCAATTTCCGCAGTGCTCACTGTTGTGACTGTGGCCACTACCTCCTTCAATGCCTGGGCCCTAGGCCCGGGCCTAACTACCTTTCTTCCCCGCAAGGAAATTGGAACACTCACGGATGGCACAGAGGAGGACCACCATTCCCTTGTGACTGTAGTTTGGGGCCCTTTGCCTGCCCCCAGCCTCTTGCCCTTCCGACTGTGAACGGGGATCCTGCTTTCCCTCGTCTGACCCTGAGGTCTGTCCCTTCATCGCACTACCACCCCCCTAGGTTCAGGCCCCTCCCCCTGTGACCCTGAAGTAGATGTGCTTATGACTATGGGCACCTGGCCACCCCTACCTCCTCTCCTCCACTCCCTAGGGCCACCTCTCTCTCCTCCTCTCCTCCTCACCTCTCCAGTCCTCACCCCTCCTCTCTCCTCCCTCCATAATTATCCCAAAAATAAAATAAGGATAAATCAAACAAAGTATTTATGTATATATTTGTGAGGTTAAAAAAAGTGTGTAATTATGAACTGTTGGGGTATAGGGTGGAGGGTAGTCTATGAAGTGACCAAGCTATATGGGTATCTATGTGTTATTTGTGTGTATTTGTAATGATGTGTAATCAGTACATTTGTGTAAAAAAAGTTTAAGTGTAAAATCTTTATTAGAATAAAATAAACAAATAAAACCGTAAGAACCTGCTCTGAAAATTTGCCTACTCTCTCTCTATCTGCTCAAACCACCAACTTTGGGACCTGCGTGCTACTTCATGAGAATCTACAACACAGTCAATGCATGGGTTTGTGGAACGCGGCTTTATAATCTCTCTCTGTCAATCATTTTTCGCTAGCCGGCTTTCTATTGGCTCTTAGGCCTTTGTCTCATTCTGTAACTGTTGCAAATTTAATGAGGCCCATAGTTTTTTGGGGGCCTCTGACTGTACTGTGGCATCAGTGGCCATATACTCAAGTCCTGTTCTAGAAGGTCAGGAAAATACAAGCCTAGACCAACCAGAGACTGTAATGGTATCTATTAGTTTCCTAGAGACTTACAGTTCCCAGTTACTGCCACCCACCAAGAAAACTGGATGTGCCTTTGTGAACTCTGGTGATGGAGGTAATTTCACAGACAGAGGTTTTACCCTCTTTTTGTACCAGAGATTCAAGCCATAGACAAGTACACCCAAGAAAATGTTTAACCATTGGCAAAAAATGTGAGTACACCCCTAAGTAGAAATGTCCATATTGGGCCCAAAGTGTCAATATTTTGTGTGGCCACCATTATTTTCGAGCACTGCCTTAACCCTCATGGGCATGGAGTTAATCAGAGCTTCACAGGTTGCCACTGGAGTCCTCTTCCACTCCTCCATGATGACATCACAGAGCTAGTGGATATTAGAGACCTTGCACTCCGCCACCTTCCGTTTGAGGATGCCCCACAGATGCTCAATAGGGTTTAGGTCTGGAGACATGCTTGGCCAGTCCATCACCTTTACCTTCAGCTTCTTTAGCAAGGCAGCGGTCGTCTTGGAGGTGTGTTTGGGGTCGTTATCATGTTGGAATACTGCCCTGCGGCCCAGTCTCCGAAGGGAGGGGATCGTGCTCTGCTTCAGTAGGTCACAGTACATGTTGGCATTCATGGTTCCCTCAATGAACTGTATTTATTATTTTCCTTTGATTTTTTTATTTTTATTAAAATTTTCCTTTATTTTGTTTATAGATTGAAAAAACATTACATAAATAAACATATAACATAACGTTTGAAGTGATACAAATTGCGAACAGTCGAATAGTTTGTTTCAGAGTTTCCTTACAAATAGATTTCAAATCATAACATACGTAACATTCAAACTTGGACCAGCCTAGGAACAGTACCTGAGGACCTAGAGGGTTCTACCCTAGCGCCCCTTTGTGTAGTTTTGTGCAGAATTTGTGCCTTTACTAATAGAAGAGTGAGAGTTTTAGAAATAGAACTAACCTCCGAGAGGGTCTCACAGCATCCAGATGTCCCAGCAGGAGGCCCAGCGTCTGTATTTCCCGTCCACTTCCGCCGATAGTGAGCTCATGTTTTGTATGTATCTTATTTTTTGCCTCACCTCAGTGTACGATGGAGAAGTGGCTTTCCAGTGTTTCGCAATGACACATCTGGTTGCTAGAAACACTTGACTGGTCAAGAACTGCTCATTTTTTGAAAGACCCCTGATCGGAAGACCCAGTAGGGCTTCACTTGGGTTCTGCGCTAGCAGTTTCCCCCATAGTTTTTCTAAAGTGTCATAGGTAAAATCCCATGTTTGGTGAATTTTGGGGCATTCCCAGAGCATGTGTAGCATGGTGCCTTCATTGGGGCAACCTCTAGGGCACCTGGCGGGGTATGCAGGATTTGCTCGGTGCAGCCTAGTCGGAGTGAGGTACCACCTCATTATTGTTTTATAGGCGTTCTCCTTAAGTGTTATGTTGAGAGAGACATTGTTTGCTTGTTTTAATATCTTACCCCATTCCTTGTCTTCTAACGTAACCTGTAAGTCTGCTTCCCAAGCTATTTGGTAGGGGAGTTTGGCGGGAGTATTGGTGTCAGAGAGTATTTTGTAGAAGGTGGAAATGTTACCTTTCCCCCCTGGGTTGTTGAGGAAGCATCGTTCAGTTACTGATCTGTCCCTAAGACTATTTAACTTATTTGTGTGTGTGAGCACCTCGTTGACCCCTATCAGATTGAGCCTTTCTCTGGGGGGTGCATTGATTGCGTTAACGGAAATTGGTAAGGTGAATTCTCTATTTAGGTCCCACATGTCCGCTATCACCGTTAGCTTATTGTCTATCCACCAGCTCATTTGGGTTAGTCTGTCAAAGCAATAGTCTTTGTGTGGGGTCCAGAGGGGTGTCAATCCTGAACCTTCTTTCAAGAGGTTGGATTTCCTGTTACTCTCTCGCCAGATCTTTATGGAGTTGTCTATACAGGATGACAGCTTATCCAGTTGTAATTTGTGGTGTAGGCTTAAACATAAGATTTGGGGAAGGATTAGATGGTTATCTCCCAAAACATGTCTCTCAATTTCCACCCATACAGGGTAGTTCTCTTTTTTATGCCAATTAGTCATTTGTGCTAATCTTGCAGCTCTGTAAAATTTAAGTAAATCTGGGAACCCCAACCCACCTTTTTGTTTTGGGGCGGTCAACGTGGCTTTAATAATTCTGGGTTTTTTGTTATGCCATGTAAAGTTATTCAGAGTTTTTTGTATTAATTTAATTTCCTTAACATTAATCGGTGTCGGAATCGTTCTGAATAGGTATAGGATTTTGGGGATGACATTCATTTTAACTGCATTAATCCTCCCTAACCAGGAAATATTAAGAGAGGACCAGTTGGTTATGTCTGCTCTTACTCTTTTTAATAGGTGTGGGAAATTAACCTCATATATTTGATTTAGTGACTTTGGGATGTTGATGCCCAGGTATGTTATAAATGTAGGAGCCCACTTGATGGGGAAATTGTGTTTTATGGATTCTACTAGCGCTTCAGGTAGGGTGATATTGAGAGCTATACTCTTGTTTGCATTGATTTTGAAGCCTGATATTTGGCCAAATTTAGCAAAGAGCTGCAAAAGATTAGGGAGGCTGATGAATGGATCAGATAACGTAGTCATGATATCATCTGCAAAGAGACTTATTTTGTATTCTTTTCTACCCACTTGCAACCCTCTAATACTTGGGTGATCCCTAATGGCTGCCGCTAAGGGTTCTATGCAAAGTGCAAACAGTAGTGGAGATAGAGGGCACCCCTGTCTTGTACCTCTAAAGATGTTGATCGTGAGGGATCTAAATCCTTGATATGAAATAAACGCTTTTGGGAATTCATATAGGGCCATGACCCCTTTTAAGAACCCCTCTCCTAGTCCCATTTTTAAGAGCGTCGCCTCCATGAAGGGCCAGTCTATACGGTCGAATGCCTTTTCTGCGTCTAATGATACCAACATTAAAGGCAATTTTACTTTGTGGGCCATGTCAATTAAATTTATTATTCTCCTTGTATTATCGGGGGCTTCCCTCCCCGCAATGAAGCCTACCTGGTCCGGATGAATCACATCGGGCAGAAGTGGGGCAAGTCTGTTTGCTATGATTTTTGAATATAGTTTAACGTCTGTGTTAATCAGGGATATAGGCCTATAACTACTGCATTGGGTACGGTCTTTGCCCTCCTTGGGGATGACTATAATTTTTGCTTCCAGGAATTCTGGTCTCATTTGGTCTCCTGCTAAAAACCTGTTAAATAACCTCTGGACGTGAGGTAGTAAGGATACCATACAGTGTTTATAGTAATAGTTTGTGAATCCATCCGGGCCAGGGGCTCGAGGTGCTTTAGAGTCGTTAATTGACGGAGAGGAGATGGGGCGTGCTAGGGCTTGAGCTTCATTTTCTTTAATTTGGGGGAGGTTGATAGAGGCGAGAAATTCCTCTATACGTTTCTTGTGAGGTTGGGTCCCAGAGTGGGTCGGGGCAGTGTATAGTTCTGTGTAAAACTTTTGGAACGTTCCGGCTATGAAATCTGGTTTAAATACAGGGTTATTTGCCGTGTCGGTGATTTTAGGTATATATGTGTCGGCTCTCTGTGCCTTAAGTCGCCTGGCTAGCATACTGTCTGGTTTATTTGTGCAGCGGAAGAATTTAGCTTGCGTTCTTTGCAGAATGGATACCATTTTTTTTCTCATTACCTTGTTTAATTTCTGTTTGAGCCCAAGAATTTTGGTATAGATTTGTACATTGTTATGTTTAGCGAACTTTGCTTGTAAATCCGAAATCTCTAAATTCAATTTTAAAATCTGAGCTTGGTCTGCTTTCTTGGCTGCCGCCCCTAGCTGTATGCAGATTCCCCTGATCACTGCTTCATCTACTTCTCCCTCCTTGTTTAATTTGAAGTACTCAATAATTGCTTTGTTTATTTTTTTGTTCATTTCTACGTCATTTAAGAGGTGAGGATTAAGGGACCAGTTGGGAGACCGACCTTTTGGTGCTATGCCTGAAAGGGCAATTTTAACCAGCTCATGGTCCGACAGGAGATAGAGTGAATGGAGGCTGTCGTTAGGCTGTTTGTCATATGTTGTTGGATTAGGAGGTAATCTATGCATGAGTGAGATTGGTGTCTTGCGGAGTAGAAGGTATATTCCCTGTCTAGCGGGTTCATTATTCTCCATGAGTCTACCATGCAGTTAGAACTTAAGATCGATTTAAATGCCTTGGTTGCAGTGGGGTGGAATATGGCGCGGGGGGAGGCAATCTATCTTTACTCGGATCTAGGACGGCATTCATATCCCCTCCTATTATCCAGATTGAGTTTTCCTAGCTTGTAATTAGATTAGATATCTTATGGAAAAATTTTGCTTGGTCAGTGTTCGGGGCATACAGGTTGAGGAAAGAAACTTTGTGTTCCTGGATAGTGCCGTGGACTGCTAGGTATCTCCCTTCAGCGTCTTTTTGTGTGCGAGTATGGCGGAAGTTAAGTTTATTGTGAAATAGGATTGACACCCCTCTTTTCTTTTCACTCACTGTTGAGTGAAAGGTTGTTTAAATGCCTTCCCCCAGTACTTTGGGACCACTGCTTTCTTAAAGTGTGTTTCCTGCAGTATTATTAAGTCTGCCCCAAGTCTTGTGTAGTCTTTCAGGGCTATACCTCTCTTAACTGGTTCGTTTTAAGCCTTGAGTGTTGTGTGTACTGATGTTAATGCTCATGACTCACCGTAGCCCCAGGCTCAGGCACCGCACAGGTGTGGGGTTAAACGCTGAAATTTCCCTGAGAGCTTCCTTAGGACTGTGGACCTCCTGCTGGGACCTCACTGGAGCCCCGCCGAATCTAAATGGACCTACATCCTGCGGGGATTGGAGCACAGCGAAAAATGGTACGTTAGATAGTGATAGCTGGCATTAGCTATCCCAACTTAAAGCTTGCTGAACTCTATTCCTATACAGTAAGGATTTTACTTGTACGATCTGGCTAGTAGCTAATGCGTTGTTGATCTTATCTCTTATGAGTCTTTAAGTTATCGTTAGAACATTATCTTAAAAGTGGAGGAACAAGGGAAAGAGAGGAATAAGTAAAAATAAGAGAGATAAATAAGAAAGGAAAAGGAAGGAAACTTCTAGCTCTCTAGCTAAATCTAGACTAATGTTTGGACAGTCTAGACTCACCTATGTTAGGTAATAGTGAATAGCAGCTGTTGTAAATTAACAGCACTTAGCTAAGTAGATTTGGTGGTAGGGAAAAAAAAATACCTACAGGAGAGCAACTTCTGGCTTCCTTAACCACTTGGTGAATCCAGTAGTGTTACAAGGTAACACTGAGTGGATTCACCCTTCGTGTGGACTTAACAAAGGTGAAAAGCCCATAAGGGACACTATGAGTCACATAAATCTTTTTATAAGAGTGTGACGACTCTTGTCTGTAGCTAGCATTAACTAGGAAATTCTAAACAGTTGTCTTAAGTGTAAAACAGTTTACCAAAAAAGGTGGTGGACAAGATAATATATACTGTACAATGAAGAAACAAAACAGTCTTAGAGGTTTGAAGCCTCTCTGTGTCTGTTGGTCCCTCTATCTGGAGGTCTGCTGGTCAGAAGGTTCAGGGTTCTATGTCGGAACTTGGAGTCTCGGCTTCTTTCTCGTACTGGGCGGGTGCCTGTTGGGTCTTTGGCGGCCTCTGGCAGCTGAATGTCCCATGAGGATAGCAGGTTGATTCCTTCCTCCAGGGATTTTATGTGGAAAAAATTGCCGTCTCTTGCAATGGACAGTCGAAACGGGAAGCCCCAAGAGTATTTCCACCCATGTGAGAGAACACTGTCCAGGACGGGTCTCAGCTTCCTCCTTTTGGCTAGCGTAAGTTGAGAAATATCCGAGAATATGCTGGGCTGCTGCCCGTCAATGTCCGGGATTCCTGCCCTAGAGGCTCTCATAAAAAGGTCTTTTGTTGTATAATAGTGGAAGAGGGCGATAATGTCTCTGGGTCGATCTGTAATCGTGGACCGGTCACCCAGTACTCTGTGCACCCGGTCTAGACGGTATTGTTCAGAGCTCATGTCTGGTAGGAGGAGTTCACACAGCTCCAGCAAATATAGATGGAGATCCGTCACCGACTCCGGGACATTACGTAGTCTGACGTTTTGCCTCCTTGAGCGATTCTCTAGGTCCTCTTGAAAAGACTGCTGAGATAGTTGTTCCTCTCTCAGGGCCATGATATCAGCTTCCAGCTTGCTGTGTGCTTCTTTGAGGTCATTATATTTTCCCTCTAGTGTGACCGTCTTGGAGTCCACTTTTGTTATTTCGGCTGATAGGTCAGCTGCCACCTTTTGGATCTCAGCTTTGACTTCTTCGCGGAATGATAATATCAGGTCTTTCAGATCCTGAATATTGCTCTTGGTGCTTGGGGCTGAATGTTCCATGGCTGTTGGGATGGGAGTTTTTGCTGACCCTTGGTCCTTTTGCTTAGAAGGTGTAGAGTCCTTTGGAGCGTAATAAGATTGTATACTCTTAGTGCTCTTGCGGGTGGCCACTCCAGCCATATCCTATGGCGTATGTTATCGTCACTTTTCCTTATGTCAGTGTCCCTTTGAGGTGGGCTTTGGGGAACTCTTACATCTCAGAGTATGGTGATTCTGTTTTGTAAAGAGGGGGTCTTGGTGAGGAGTGTAGACTGTCCGTTGTGTTGTTTCACCTCCCCTCAGGCTTGTAGTCATACACTGTCAGACCTATGCACTTCTGTGGGTCAATGTGTAGTTTCTCTATTGTCCACCTGGGGTCAGTGTCTGCTTGCTGAGTGTTCAGAGTCAGGGATCTGCTTCTGAGCACAAAAGCATCTTAGACAGACTTTTGCTTTGTTTGAAATTCTCTTTGGGGACAATAATATGCTTTATAGTGAGATTACAGACAGCTCTCCCATCAAGGATGGCGTCACAGCAGCCGCAATCCTCTCTGAAAGAAGTGTGCACACCTCCTCCAGGCCTGCAGGTCCACTGAACTGAATCCCTTTGGTGCTGTCCGTGGGAAAGCAGCAAAAAGTCCTGCACAAACACTAGCCGGCAGGCTGTAGCCACCCAATAATTGTTGCAGATGGAGGGGACCCCTGCCAACAAGCCAGAGCTCCTGCAGTTTTATTCTGTGTGCTGCTTGGACTGAACATGGAGATGTGTTATTTTATGTTGTGCCCAGGTGAGTAAATGCATGGGCTTATGTGCCTGTCCCAGTGGAGTAGGGAAAATGGCTGCCACCCAGACTCCAGCCTCCTTCTCCCCCAGCCCCTCTGTACTCACATTTTTCCTGTGGGTTGTTGCCAGGCTAGCTTCAGTCAGGGTCCCTATGGGTTTCTCTCTTTCCCCAGATGAAAGCCTCTGGTTGTAGGCTTATGAGGCAGTTGCAGGTCACAGGACCTTCCTCACCACCTCCCAAGATGGCTGCCGTCCGTTCGCAGGCTTTTTCTCCCCTCTCTCCTTGCTCTCTCTCCTTGCTTGCTGGCACAGATCAGAGTGTCCCTGCAGAACTCCGATCGGAGCCTGTTACCCCCAAGTGCTTCCTTGTGTCCTCTGTTCTCCCTGCAGCCTCCTGCAGCTTAGGCTCCTGCAGCTTAGGGCTCCGTGTGATAGGGTGCATCCTGACCTGGGTTTCAGGCCCTTCTCTCTCTCGTGGCTGCGTTTATGCTGTGTGTGCATTCGGAGGGTCCAGTGGGGGATTAGGGTCGCCTCCTCTTCTGTCCCCCGTTGTTACTGGGGTTCTTAATGTATTTGGGGCTTTTTATTACCCCAAATGTGTGGTTCTCAGCAGGAGCTCTGGTTAGACACGTCTATCCCAGTCAGACGCTAGCTCCGCCCCCATTTTCCTTTGATTTTGTTATTTAAATTTTCATTATCTTCATACTCATTTCCAATTATTCTACTAACACTATCATCATTCATTATCAGCACATAAGCAGTTTATAATCATTTAATACATCAATCGCTTTAATAATTTTAATCTCATGAATCTCTTAACATGCTATCCGAGTAATTTTCCTTAATTTACGTAGCACATAGCACCTCAAATATTTTTAGAGTTATATTTTTTAACAACATTTTTCAACTTACCTGGAAATGTACCCTTTGGAGTCTGCAAGTTTTCAATCTGTGAAAGCACTGCGTATGTTTGATTTTAAGGTCAAAGACAGGGCCCTCCATTTATTTTCTTCATTGTGTCAATATAGTTTTGACTTCAACTTACCCCTGTATAGGGCTACAGAATATGTTGGCGCCTTACAAATAAAGGAAATAATAATAATGTTCCACCATTTTGCTTTTACCATGTGGTCTAACAAACAAATGACAAAATTACATCTCAACTTTGAGACAGAAGCATGTACCCATAGCAACGATAGGAAGTTCAGCCTCAGCACCATCTATAATTTTTCTGTCATTGTTGCACATATTGTAGTATTTTATTTATTATCAATTAAAACAGTTTAAAAGTCATTATTCTGTGTTATGTTGTAAGCTGTTTGATCATTTCCTATTACGGAAATTATTTAAGTTACATTAGTTTAACTATTATTTTTTTCCCCCATTCTTTAATCTAATTTTTTATATATATTATTTTTTTTACTTTTTTAAAACATTTTTATAAGCTTTTTTTATCTACCTAGCACATAACACTACTAATATTTCCAGATTTATATTTCATAAACACAGTTTTTTTACATTTTATTATTTTTTTGTAATAATAATAATTTTATTGAAAGGCATACCCAATATTCCAACATATTAAACAATATTTACATCATACATTCTTCTTTTTCTTTAACAGAAAAATATTTCACTTACTAAGCTGGCAAAGCCTTTCCATTTTATATTTTCAATTATTATTGAACCATAACAGTAACTGTAACAAAAATATAAATAGTAGTATATAAAAGTATATATAAATAACAGACCGTTTTATAAACTTGACAAGTAAACACAGCTAATTTCAAGAAAGAAAAATCTAATCTAGATTTAGTGATTTCTAACATAGCTCCATATAATTTTTTTATACAAGGTCTTTAGCTCATCTATTAAAACCTGAGTTTAAACATTAAAAGATAGTTGTAGGATTATAACTAGGTATTAAATATTTATCTCCTATCCAGCCAGCAATGTTGTAGGGTATGTCCAGAATCAAATCCCAAGCCTCCTCCGCCACGAGTCCTCCTCTCATTGAGTTGTGTTGAAATTCTGGAATCAAGTCAGATCAGTGGGGTGCTAAGGGGCGATTCTAACCAAGGTACCAAATCTCATAAAATTGAGACATCTTATCTAGTATAATACAAGTTAGTTTCTCATTAATTAATATGTAGTTAATTTTTTAAATTACCTCTTGGAAGTTTAGGGCCTTAGAATTCCATTTGCTAGCGATATGAAGTTTAACAGCGACTGACATTAATTGGAACAACTTGTTTTGATTTGAAGACAAATTTTGTACCCCAATTCCTAAAAGGCAGGATTCCATACTGACCGGGGTCACCTTCTTAAATAGCGATGTGGCAAGTTGTGTTAGGTCTCCCCATATATTGTGAGCCATCGGACAAGACCACCAAGTGTGGATATGGTCCCCTATCTGTTGGCAGCCCCTAAAGCATGTGTTACTCTCTTGGGGGTTAATCTTCTGAAGCTTATCAGGTGTACAGTATACCCTCTGGAGGACCTTGATAGACGTTCCTAAGTGGGCATAATTAAATGATCCTCTGCTTAAGTTTGAGAATGATTCCACCCATTTCTTTCACTCCCATTCTAATCCTAAATCTTCCTCCCATCTACGTATAAATTTAGGCTTCTCGTCCATGGTGGTATTTGTAAAAATATCATACAATGACCCTACCGTTCCTTTAGAGAGTGGGAGATTTTTACAAACTAGTGCGATCCATGAAGATTTAGGGGACCCAAAGTTTTTGAGCATGTCGCCAACCTAGCTTTTTATTTTTAAATAATTATAAAATTCCTTTTGAGGAAGATTATGTTTCTCGCAAAATTGATCGTAGATTATTAGGCGTCCTGCCGTAAACCAAGAACCAAAACTATCTAGGCCTCTAGAGATCCCCCAATGTTTGGATATTGAGCTAGAATTTGCTAAGATTTTGGAAAAAGATAAAACCGATAACAAAGGAGATATATCTCTGTCTAGTCTATTTATAGTTCTAGCCCCCTTCCAGGAGGTTAAGGTTAGGTGTATCATTGGATTTTGATGTTATTTAATGGGGCATAATCTTTCTGGAACCCAGAGTATCTTCTTCCAACTGTGAGGGAGCATTTGTTGATTCTCTAAGAATACCCAGCTTGGCTGATATTTAATAGAGTGCTCCAGGGGTAGCTGAGCTAGTCGTGCCGCTTTAAAATAGTTCCTTAAGTTTGGGCAGAGAGTCCCCCTACTTTTATGTCTATACATTATTCTTATAGAGATACAGGGGTTTCTTTTTTTCCAAATACATTGGAACATATTATTCTGAAACCTGTCCAATTCTTTCAAGGAAATCAGAAAAGGAAGAGTTCTAAAAATATATAAGATCTTGGGTAATATATTCATTTTGGCAGCTGCTATACGGCCAGTCCATGAGAGTGGGTACTTCATCCATTTCAGCATGTCCTCTCCTAGTTTTTTGTACATGGGGGGATAGTTTGCCTTATACAGATCACAAAATTTGGATGTAATGTTAACTCCTAAGTAATTTATATACTGACTAGGCCAGGTAAAGACATATTTAGATTTCAGATATTCTAAGTCAGGTTGGATCATGCCTAGATTTAGGGTTTTCTCTAGATTGAGTTTAAGTCCCGACCCTCTGCTAAATTTATCAATAACAGACATAAGCTCTGATATTGAAGATGAGGGATTAGTCAGAGTGCACAGAATATCATCAGCAAAAAGAGAGCATTTATAGTGTTGCAGACCTACTTGGAGACCTTGAATCTCCTTACGTGATCGAATTGCCTGTGCCAAAGATTCTATAACAAGGGCAAATAGCAGGGGCGAGAGTGGGCATCCCTTCCGGGTGCCTCATTGAATCTGGATCGGAGCTCTATGTTCTCCTGGTAGCTTCAGATTGGCTAGCGGGGAGTCATAATAGGTTTTAAGTAAGATAATAAAGCGCCTTTTGAATACAAACTTTTTTAGCGTTATATAAAGAAAAGGCCATTCGACAGTGTCGAAAACCTTTTCAATATCCTAGCCCAGTAAACACATCGGGGATATTGCTCTACTCGCTATATGTTGAATATTCAGAATTCGCCTGACATTGTCCCTTGCCTGCTTTTTAGGTATAAATCCTGCCTGGTCCTTGTGTATGATTTCATGTAGAAATTTGGAAATTCGGAGTGCCATAATTTTAGCTAAAATGTTGCCATCGCCATTTAATAATGAGATGGGCCAATAGTTCTTAACATCAAGATTATCCCTACCCTCTTTAGGAAACACTACCAGATCAGCTTGGTTTAACTCCAGTCGCATACTTTCCCCTCTTAGAATTGCATTAAATAGAGACGTGAGATGAGGTGTAAGCAAAGCTTCAAATTTCTTAAAGTATAAATTTGTGAAACCATCCGGCCCTGGGGATTTACCTACTTTAAGGCTCTGGATGGCTGCTTTCACCTCTTCCGTGGAGATATCTGAATTCAAGTTAGATAGTTGTTCCGTTATTGAAGGAAGATCAAGTGATCCTAGAAAAGAGTCAATGTCTGACATTGCAGCTTGTTTTTGAGATGAATATATCTGCTGATAGAAAGACTAAAATATTTTTTGAATGTCTTTTGGGCTAAAAGAAATCTTACCATTGGGCATTCTAATCTGAGTAACTCTAGACTGAATTTCCTTGGTGTTTAATCTCTTAGCTAACATCTTATCCTGCTTATTTGCCTTCCAATAGTATAAATGTTTTGTCTTTCTCATAGCTTTTTCAGTGTAGTGAGAGAGTACCCCATCAAGTTCTAACCTAATTTTGTCAATTTGTTTGCGCATTTTAAGGGATGGACTCTACTGGTTAGCTTTCTCCAGACTGCTGATTGTGGCTGTCAATTCAGTTTCCTTTTGCTTAAGGGATTTTCTATATAGAGAGATACGTTTAATATAGGAACCCCTAATATAGGCCTTATGGGCAACCCAGAGCCATCCGTCCCCCGTCCCCAGAGAATCGCTGCAATCAAAATACATTTTGATATCTTCTGCCAACACTGCCAAACTATTAGGATCAGATAGTAGATGTTCATTAATTTTCCAACTATAAAATGGAGACTGGCTAGGACCGAGAGTTAATCTAATAGATACTATTGTGTGATCCGACCAGGGGCAGGGGGCAATATCAGCGTCCCGAGTACAATCAAGAATGAGGGAGTCTACTATAAAGGTATCAATCCTCGAGTAAGTTGCATGAGTTGGGGAATGAGTGTATTCTTTACGATCTGGATGAAGACCCCTCCAGGCGTCCACCAGACTCAATAACTGATTAATTCGGTTTAGTTTTTTTGAAAATTTATTTTCTAAAGTCTTCCCTGATCTGTCTATCACTGAGATAAAGGTGAGGTTGAAGTCTCCTCCAATACCAATCTTCCCACATCTAATGATTCTAGTTCCTTCAGTAAATTAATAAGAGTTTTCTGAGGTGAGATTGTGGGGGAACACAAGGAGACTAGTGAAATTCTAATACTGAAACTGTCCCATTTACTATTATATGATGCCCATCTATGTCTATAGTGCTTTGTTCTAATTTAAATGGGAAATTCCTATGTATGAGAACTGCTGCTCCAGCCTTCTTTGTGGGTTGGGTGGCTGCATAGACTATAGGAGTATACTTTATGCAGAAAGGTTGGCTTTTTCACATGAGAGAAGTGGGTTTCTTGCATAAAACTAACTGAGGGCTTAAACTGTTTATAGTATTTAAAGGCCTTCCGCCTCTTAAAGGGAGAATTTACCCTTTCACCCTTTCACATTGTGAGTTATAAAAGTGTAGTCTGATGTACTCATTCTAAGTTAAGGCCAATGTGTGTGATCTGTTGTCCAGTACCTGTTTTTTCTCCTCTTTTGGAGCTGCTGGAAGGGATCGAGGCGGAGGAAGGCTCTGGGATCCTCTGAAGACGCTGTAATGTCAGTTTATTATCGTTATAAACTAAGAGTAGAGCAAAGACATAGAGCATTAGTGTTACATTTTTTAGACATCTATTATATACATAATCCGTTGGCATAATGTCATTCCTAAACAGTAGCTCTGCAGCCTTCAAAGGGACTACCTTTAGGCGACCATCTAATAAGCAGACAATGAGAACAGTAACTTTCTTGATCAGTAATTCTGACTCTTCTAAAGAGACTACACTTGCCAGGCAGCTAAATAGCTGTAACAAAAAAAAAAATAGCATTTCTCTTTCTCTATTTTCAGTAGTTAACAAACTAAAGAACATTCTAACGTTTTTAATTTTAACTGTAAGAACTTGTATTAGATTCAAAAAATAGAATCTGTTTTTCTATGGATTTAGGGGTCTAACTAGCACAGGCTAAAACTAAATTCTCAACTTCTAGTTTCCTAAATTGCAATTTTAAGTAGTAAGTAACAAGTCAATCAGCATCCTGCACTTTCCTGACAAACTACTATGCTTTGAGAAATACAAGGAACTCTTTCTACTTTTTTTCCTTCCCCTCTCTTTTATTCTTTCCCCTAATTTTGGTTCAATCGGATCTCGCAGCGGGTGCTGGATCAGCAGTAAGTCTACAGTCCCCCTTGCGTGGAGAGCTGCAAATACTCTGGCCTTTACGGTTTGTGCTCAAGTCTCTGGTGGCTTTAGGAGGCAGTGGATTCTTGTTCGGAGATTGTGAGCCAACTAGAGTCCATTGTCTTTTAGGAATGGGAGGGGGAGGATGATCTTGGCCCCCTACCGACATTTCTGTTAAGCATAGATGTAGATGAAGCAGTACAGCTAGGCAGTCCTTCAATGTACGAGTGGTATGTGCCGTACCTTGGTAGTTAAAAGTAAGGGCAAATCGAAAGTTCCATCTGTACTGCACTTTATGCTGCTGGAGAATAGCCAAGGCAGGTTTAATCTGCTTCCATCTCTCCAACATGTTAGGAGATAAATCAGCATAGAATTGCAGATTGGAGTTATCCGGGCCCTTGATTATCTGCAGCTTTCTGGTCTCTGAGAGTAAAAAGTCCCTGGATTGTTGTCTAAGAAATCTCATAATTACATCTTTAGGTACCTGAGGATTTCTTGTACCTCCAAGAGCTCTATGAGCCCGCTCAATCTCAAGTGTAGCTTCTGTTTGATCAGGGAGGATAGCAGCAAAGGTCTCTTTCAGATATGCCGTTAAGTCTTGTACAGCTCTTGGTATTCCACGTACCCTGATGTTATGACGGTGAGACCGATTCTCCAGATCTTTAATCTTGACTGTAAGCTCCATGATGTTGAAAGTATTCTGGTCAATAGATGACCTGTCTCATTGTTGAGCTTCTTCAAACTGATCTACTATTTCTTCCAGTAGTTGAGTTCTTTGCCCAAACTCCTTTAAATCTTTCCTCAGCAGTTCTATTGGTTAGAAGTTGTTCAATTGTGGCTATTGATCTAGTGGAGAGGTCAATATGCTGGTTTGATAGTTTAGGAATGTCCTCCTGGTCTGAAAAGTCTGAATGATCTGAGGCAGAGTCCATCTGAGACGTGGGCTTGGCCGCCTTAGGCTGGAAATGCTCCCGGATGCCTGTAGTAGAGGGACCCTTTTTGCCTTTCTGCATGTTTGAGATTGAAGAATTTTGTGATCAGGGAGGCTGTCTAATCCTGCTTAGAATTCTGCAGGAGGGCCTAGACAAAGCAACTCCAGAGGTGATGGGAGCTAAAGAGGCCTTAAGATCGGGCTGCGGCCATCTTGGAACAACACAAGGCAGGCACTGTCTGGGTGTAAGCTTTTCAGCATCTGCGCCTCCAGGGGTGCCGTTTGGGGGTCCCATGGGGGTTATGGGTCACCCCCTCTTCTTCTCCCAGCTGTTCTTGGGGCAAACAGTGTGGTTATAGGACACTAGGGCAATTTATAAGCCCAATTGTTGTCTTTAAAGCAGGAGCTCAAGATGAACACGTCTAGCTCCATTAGACGCAAGCTCCGACCCCCGAACGTTCTACCATTTTTAAGTCACAATCACAACTTTGTGACAGGATCTTGTTTCATGGCAACAATCAGAAACTGATCTCATCTGTCAGCAAAACTTTACCTTTCATAATTACACATATTCTTGCTTTTTAATGTTTTCATTGTTTCATTCATTAATTAGAACCACTGACACATCTTTATTGTGTTTCATGCTTTAAACTAACTTGTTCTCATTTTTAAGATCCCTTTGTCTACCTAGCACATAGTAGTACACATTTTCAGAGATTTAAAAATATTCCATTATCTTATCCATGCCATATGGTCAAACATTCAAATAGCCACACCAAGTAATGGCATCACAATATTGAGACATAACTTTGTATCCATGACAACCTACAGCACCATATAAATTTTATCTTTAATTATTACACATAACATAGGTTTTGTTTTAAATTGTTATCACTTAGATTTGATTATTCTGTATTATGTTTTCTAAGTTACTTTTACTTTTTTTAATATTAATTTGTTTAATTTACTTACGTATTTTTTCTTTCATAATGTTTAGAATTTTCTATTGAACTTATAACCATATTTATTTGAACAATCTGTTTCTCATTTTTAAGCCTTTTTATTATCTAACATATAGCACTAATATTATTCCATATTAAAACCAAATTTTAAATTTAACTAGCTACTCTGCCCGTCAACAATAACGGGAATAACATTTTAATCCTGGCAACGCTGTTTGCCACCCAATGTGAGCAGCTTCGGTGCTCATCGCATGGCTCGCAATGAGCACCTTCCCTTGTGTCTCCTTTCCCCCCTCCTCTCCCCCCTTTGTGTCTCCTTTCCTCCTCCTCTCCCTCCCCTGTGTCTCCTTTCCCCCTCCTCTTCCTCCTCTGTGTCTCCTTTCCCCCTGCTCTCTCTCCCTTGTGTCTCATTTCCCCCTCATCTCCCTCCCTTGTGTCTCATTCCCCCCTCCTCCTCTTCCTCTCTTGTGTCTCATTTCCCCCCTCCTCTCCCTCCCTTGTGTTTCATTTAACCCCTCCTCTCTCTTGTGTCTCCTTTTCCCTCTCCTCTCCCTCCCTTGTGTCTCCTTTTCCCCCTCCTCTCCCTCCCTTGTGTCTCATTTCCCCCTCCTCTCCCTCCATTGTGTTTCCTTTTACTCCTCCTCTCCATCCCTTGTGTCTCTTTTCCCCCTCCCCCGGCTCCCTTCTGTCTCATTTTCCTCTTCCCTACTGTCTCCCTTTTCCCTTCTCTCCCTCCCTTGTGTCTCCTTTTTCCTCTCCTCTCCCTCCCTTGTGTCTCCTTTTCTCCCTCCTTTTCCTCGCTTGTGTCTCCTTTTCCCCCTCCTCTCCCTCCCTTGTGTCTCCTTTCCCCCCTCCTCTCCCTCCCTTGTGTCTTCTTTCTCCCCTCCTCTCTCTCCCTTTTTTTATTTTTTATTTAACATATAGCTTACATCATCGTAGAAAAATGAATAAACAAACAGTACACAGACGTAAACATAAAAATGACGAACAAACCATTGTACCAACAATATTCTCCAAAAATAGTGCAATTTTCTAGATTATATTAACCAATGAAAAGGTACAATGTACAACCATACTAACATTCACTCAGATTCAAGGCAGGTAACATGTTTACACAGGTAGGCCAATGAGGAGGATTAGGGCCAGATGAAGTTACACCAGAGAAATAGTAAGGTAAGTAATAATTCCCCCTGCCCTCTGGCTAAGTTGTACTATGTTTGATGTAGTTATCCCATTTAGACTAATTTATCATATTTCTATTTTTTGCATTAGCCAAACTGTAATCATTGGAAGTTAGGTCCCTGTCATAGCAAATAGTATTGATTAACTCTCTAATTGTAGGGATATCAGGAGTTTTCCAGTATTTTACTAACAACCATTTGGCCCCCAAGAGGACATGCGAAACCAGATGCCTTTCCACTAGGAAGAGAAACTCCAGACCCCTGTGGAGAATAGCCACTTGAGGGGTACAAGGGATATGTTTATCTAGAACTCTAGCTAGAAGTTGACAAATTTCTAACCACATATCTGAGATCTTTTTACACTTCCACCAGACATGGGAATCATCGCCTAAGGAACCACACTGTTTCCAGCATAGGGCGTCCCCTTTTGTATTGAATTTTGACATTCTAACCGCGGTTAGATGCCATCTGTGTAAGATTTTAAAAAAGAGTTCCAGATAAGCTGGATTTATAGCGGATTTCTTAATCAGCTTTGAAATATCCCTCCAATTGTCTTCATCAAGGGCCACATTAAGATCTAATTCCCAGCCTATGATTCCGTTACTTTTAATAAACGGAGTGATCTCGCTTAGAATCTTATTGCAGTTTGAAATAATATGACGATTCCTTCTCTTTATAATTAGTACTTCTATTTTAGTAGGTGGATTTATTTCTTGGGTTTTAAATCCCCAGGAAATTAAAGCTTGTTTTAAGCTTTCATAATTTAGCCATGAGAGTTTTTCCAGGTTGTATTTTTTCATTAATTCGGAATATGTCAAAAGATTATTATTATTATTATATAACTCTGATACTAAGGGAATGCCTCCTTTATACTAAAGATAAAGGTTTACGGAGGGGTCACTGGAATAGACCAATTCAATAGGGGTGGCTAAAGATGGATAATGTGTTATTTGCATTCTCTCTTTATTCTTATACCAACATTTTACTAGGAATTGCAATTTTTTTGGTAGTTTACCCAGTGAATTTTTATTATAATACTGTAACCATAATAGGTTCTTTATAGAGGAGTCACTAAGAATAGCCTCTTCAAAGACCAACCATCTAGGTTTCTCCTGGAGGGTGTTCCAATTTATAAGTTGCGCAACGATAATTTTATGATATATGTCTTTTATACTAGGGGCATTTAAGCCTCCTTTTTCATATTTCTTACTTGATTCTACTTTTTTCCCCACCATATATGTATTTATCCAAAGTGTCCTGGATGATTTTCAGATAATTGTTTGATATTCTGTCAGGTATGGATCTTAAGCAATAGGTAATTTTCGGGACAATACTCATGTTGGTTGCTGCGATTCTCGCCGACCAGGGCAAGTTAAGAGATCTGCAATCACATAGAATAGGTCTGATTTGTTTCATGACACCTTCCAAGTTAACTTTAAGAATATCCTTGACTCCAAATGACAGTTTTATGCCCAAATGGACTATATATTCGGATTTCCAATTATACAAGGATATTTTCCCCAATCTATTTTTAACTTCCGATTTAAAACCTCTCATTAAGGTATTAGATTTTAGATTATTTATCTTGAAATATGATAGTCTTCCGAATTCATCCAGAATTTCTTGTAATTTTGGGCATGTCTCCTCCGGGTTAGTCATAGTAATAACAATATCATCTGCAAAACCCATAAATTTAAATTCATCCTTATTAATAATTACACCCTCTATAGCTTTACACTCTCGAATATAAATATCTAGGGGTTCTATAAAAAGGATAAACAGTAAAGGGAATAGGGGACATCCCTGCCGAGTGCCATTTCCAATCTTAAACTTTTTTGACTCAAAGTCTGGATTTGCTATATATGCCGTAGGATTGGCATACAGGGCTTTAACGGATCTCGAGGCAAAGTCGTTAAATCCGAATTTCGTCAGGACAGTCTGGAGAAATTCCCAATTGACCCTGTTGAATACCTTTGCCGTATCCAAAGACAGGGCCAATAAGGATATATCCTGTTCTACAACGTAGTTTAAAATATCAATCATTCGTCTAGAGTTATCAGATGCCTGGTGACCAGGAATAAAGCCTGTTTGGTCTCTATGGATCAACTGGTTAATTATGGTTTTCAGTCTATTTGCCAATATTTTAGCGTAGATTTTTATATCTAAATTAATCAGAGATATTGGTCGGTTGCTCCCCCACTGCTCCGGATTTTTACCTTCTTTCAAAATGTTAATTATTTTAGTCTCTGACATCTCAGGGGGGATATCCCCTGTTTGTTTTATTTCGTTAAATAGGTTACATAAGTGACTTTTTAGTTCAGACAAAAAAGATTTGTAAAACAGAGAGTCAAATCCATCTACCCCCAGGGATTTGTTGGATTTGCCACTATTAATTACTTCAGTGATTTCCTCGATGGTTATCTCACTGTCTAAGTATTCGCTATCCTTTTCTAAAACTCTGGAGAACTTGATCTTACATAGGAAGGCTTCAATTTCTTCTTTGGCTGGAAGTTTAAACCGCGTATCATTTCCTAAGTTGTACAATTCGGTGTAATAGTCCTGAAAGATCCCGCTAATTTTGTCGGGGTGTAGATGAATTTTACCCTCTTTATCCCGGATTTTTAAAATCCTGTTCTGGCTTCGTTGCTTCTTTAGTCTGTTAGCAAGATATTTACCGGATTTATTGCCATATAGAAAATGGGATTGCTGATATCTCCAAAGAAGATTATCCGCTTGTAACTGGAGAATTTTTTTTAATTTGATTGTGTATCCCCTTAATTTTACCTCTTAGTTCTTTACTTGGGTTCTTCATATTGTCCTGATGTAGCTTTTCTAATTCTATGTAAAGGAGATTTAATGACTTGCCCTGGTTTCTCTTATTTTCGGCGGATCAAGCGATTAGTATCCCTCGAATAAACGACTTGAAGGCACACCATAGCGTCTTTGCTGACTTTACCGAGTCCTTATTAATTTAAAAAAATTCCTGTATATCTTTTTTGATAGCGGAAACAGATTCATTTTTTTTAAGTAGCAATGGATTAATTTTCCAACTGTTCTTAGACATCACTTTATTTGTCCCTACCAATATAATGCTATTGATAGAATGGTCTGACCAAGGTGCCAAAATTATTTCGGAATGTTCTATCATTCGCACTGTGCTTGCATCCGCAAAGATATAGTCTATACGGGAGTAAGATTGGTAGCGATTAGAAAAAAAGGTGAATTCTTTTTGATCCGGATGGAACACCCTCCAGGAGTCTAGTAGTTCATAGCTCATAATCAAGCTAGAAAACTCAGATGCTGCTTTACTAATATGGGCTTCTGACTTAACTTTATAAGACCTCTGTTTATCCATTGACAGATTAGTTACCAGATTGAAGTCCCCACATAACATAATCAAATAGAGATGTCCCGAATAGTTAGCTGGCGGACTGTTCCCGGCGAACATAGCATGTTCGCGTTCGCGGCGAACTGCGAACATATGCGATATTCGACCCGCCCCCTATACTTTATCATTGAGCAAACTTTGACCCTGCATGTCACAGTCAGCAGACACATTCCAGCCAATCAGCAGCATACACTCCCTTCCAGAGCCTTCTAACTCATGGACAGCAGCCATTTTGGAATCATAACTAACTTGCAGTCTTACTGAGAGGAGGCTGAGTGTAGGTGATACTGCATCAATAGGGAAAACCATAGCTAGGCTACTGTACACAGTGTGCAATACAGTCCTGAAGGACTCTTTTGATCTCTGCTGCAAGGACACCCCTGTGTCTCTTCCCCCCTTAGCATCATCCTCCCCTCACCTTATCACCCAACCCTAACACCCCTCACACTTATCCATAACACCTAACCCTAACACCCCTCACACTTATCCCTAACACCCCTCACCCTAACCCTAACACCCCTCACACTTATCCCTAACACCCCTCGCCCTAAGGTGGTTTGAATCCTCTTTGTAAGTCCGTGCACAGTTTTTTGTCTGTTGCATTAATCAAAGTACAGGTGATAGTGGGTGTGGCTTGGCCTGTGTAGTTATATCTGGGTGAATTTGTGTGAGTTCTGTTTGAATCTGCTCTAAGTCAGTGCAGAGTTTGTCTGCATTAATCAGTGTACAGGTGAGAGTGGGTGTGGCTTGGCCTGTGTAGTTATATCTGGGTGAATTTGTGTGAGTTTCTGTTTGAATCTGCTCTAAGTCAGTGCAGAGTTTGTCTGCATTAATCAGTGTACAGGTGAGAGTGGGTGTGGCTTGGTCTGTGTAGTTATATCTGGGTGCATTTGTGTGAGTTTCTGTTTGAATCTGCTCTAAGTCAGTGCAGAGTTTGTTTGCATTAATCAGTGTACAGGTGAGAGTGGGTGTGGCTTGGCCTGTGTAGTTATATCTGGGTGAATTTGTGTGAGTTTCTGTTTGAATCTGCTCTAAGTCAGTGCACAGTTTGTCTGCATTAATCAGTGTACAGGTGAGAGTGGGTGTGGCTTGGTCTGTGCAGTTATATCTGGGTGCATTTGTGTGAGGTCTGGTTTGAATCCGCTTTGTAAGTCCGTGCACAGTTTTTTGTCTGTTGCATTAATCAAAGTACAGGTGATAGTGGGTGTGGCTTGGCCTGTGTAGTTATATCTGGGTGAATTTGTGTGAGTTCTGTTTGAATCTGCTCTAAGTCAGTGCAGAGTTTGTCTGCATTAATCAGAGTACAGGTGAGAGTGGGTGTGGCTTGGCCTGTGTAGTTATATCTGGGTGAATTTGTGTGAGTTTCTGTTTGAATCTGCTCTAAGTCAGTGCAGAGTTTGTCTGCATTAATCAGTGTACAGGTGAGAGTGGGTGTGGCTTGGTCTGTGTAGTTATATCTGGGTGCATTTGTGTGAGTTTCTGTTTGAATCTGCTCTAAGTCAGTGCAGAGTTTGTCTGCATTAATCAGTGTACAGGTGAGAGTGGGTGTGGCTTGGCCTGTGTAGTTATATCTGGGTGAATTTGTGTGAGTTTCTGTTTGAATCTGCTCTAAGTCAGTGCAGAGTTTGTTTGCATTAATCAGTGTACAGGTGAGAGTGGGTGTGGCTTGGCCTGTGTAGTTATATCTGGGTGAATTTGTGTGAGTTTCTGTTTGAATCTGCTCTAAGTCAGTGCACAGTTTGTCTGCATTAATCAGTGTACAGGTGAGAGTGGGTGTGGCTTGGTCTGTGTAGTTATATCTGGGTGCATTTGTGTGAGGTCTGGTTTGAATCCGCTTTGTAAGTCCGTGCACAGTTTTTTGTCTGTTGCATTAATCAAAGTACAGGTGATAGTGGGTGTGGCTTGGCCTGTGTAGTTATATCTGGGTGAATTTGTGTGAGTTCTGTTTGAATCTGCTCTAAGTCAGTGCAGAGTTTTCTGTCTGTTGCATTAATCAGAGTACAGGTGAGTGTGGGTGTGGCTTGGGCTGTGTAAGTTATATCTGTGTGTATTTTGTTGTTTTCTGTTGAATCGGTTCTGTGGGGCAGGACCGTGTTTTCTATCCTGTGCTCTTTTATCATTGTACAGGCAAGTAGGGGGGTCTATTTTAACAAGGGAAGGGAGAGCTTGGGAGCTTGCAATCTTTTCTAGTATAAGTGTAGTTGGTGTGTAGGAGATTAAATAAAAGGAGGAAATCCAAATAAGGGGTATTATAAGAAAAAACAGAAAACAAACGTACATATTGTTTCTGTTTTGTTTGGTTTAAGGTGTGGAAAATAAATCTTTATACAAATACATTGATTTGTTTTCTCACTGTATTTTTGTAACTGATAATCATGAGTCAGTCCAGTGGAAACCTCACTCAGTGTACATCCTGCCAAATGTATGCACTACTGGAACAGATGATCCAGGGTCCATACCTCTGTGACAGGTGTGAGCATGTTGCCTCTTTGGAAGCTCAAATTGAAGATCTGGAGAGGAGAATTGCAGCACTTAGTGATATTGCTCCACTGGAAAGGGAGTTGGTGCTCACGGAGCACAGTTTAGCTGGGCCTAGTATGGAGGGAGGAGCTGGGGCTAGTGAGGATGGCCAGGGAGGTAGCTGGGTTACAGTTAGAAGGGGAATCAGGGGGTACAGGAGGAGGCAGGCCAGTTCTGAGTTGGCAAACACCAACAGATTTGCGAGATTGAGTGAAACTGTTGGGGATGTCCATTCAGGAATGGCAATGCCAGATAGAGCTGTTCCCTCTAACAGCCGGGAGAACAGTTCTACTGGAGGAGAGGGAGGGCAGAATAGGCAGAGCAACAGACATGTTTTGGTGGTAGGGGACTCTATTATTAGGAAGGTAGACAGGGTAATTTGTCACCCAGATCCCAGCAATCGAACAGTTTGCTGTCTCCCGGTTGCTCGGGTTCGGCATGTTGTGGATCGGGTGGATAAATTATTGGGAGGGGCTGGTAATGAACCGGCGGTCTTGGTACACATTGGTACCAATGACAAAGTTAGTGGAAGATGGAGCGTCCTAAAGAATGATTTTAGAGAATTAGGGAATAAGCTTAAAGCAAGGACCTCCAAGGTAGTATTTTCTGAGATACTACCAGTGCCACATGCTAGCCCAGGGAGGCAGAAGGAGCTTAGGGAGGTTAATGCGTGGCTAAAAAAGTGGTGCAGTGCAGAGGGTTTTGGGTTTTTAGAGCACTGGGCTGACTTCTCACTTGGGTACAATCTCTATAGCAGGGATGGATTGCACCTTAATGATGAGGGCGCTTTTGTGCTAGGGGATAGGATGGTAGAACGGCTGGGGGAGTTTTTAAACTTGTAGGTGGGGGGGAGGGACTATATAGAAGTATTGGGGTAAATAGGGTAGAGAGGGAAAGGGATGAATTATTTACCCATGGGGGAGGAGAAGGGGGGAGGGTTACAATAGAAAGTAGGGAGGTAGTAATAGGGGCCTCAAATACAGTGGCAGGCACTTCACAACAGCAGAGCCATAGCAACATAAAGTGTATGATTGCAAACGCAAGAAGTTTGCCTGGGAAAATGGATGAGCTAGAAATATTAGCAGTACAAGAAAAATGGGGCTTAATGGGCATTACGGAAACATGGTGGGATGAATCTCATGACTGGACTGTTAATCTGGATGGTTATAACCTATTTAGGAAAGATAGGGGAAATGGTAAAAGAGGAGGAGGGATCTGTCTTTATGTTAAGCCTGAATTTAAGCCTATAGTTAGAGAAGATATTTATGCTGGCACTAACGGCATCATTGAATCCTTGTGGGTTGAGCTAAATAGTGGAGGAGCTAATTCTAAACGCATATTGGTGGGAGTATGCTATAAACCCCCAAATATAGCTGAAAGTGAGGAAATACAATTATTGTTACAGATTGGAAATGCAGCTAAGCATGGGCAAGTTCTAATAATGGGAGACTTTAATTACCCTGATATAAACTGGATAAACGAGACCAGCAGCTCAGCTAAGGGGAGCAGGTTCTTGAGTACACTCAGGGATCATTATCTAGCCCAGGTAATACAAGAACCTACTAGAAATGGGACCATCTTGGATTTAGTCATCACAAGTAATATTGATATAATATCAAATGTAAAAATAGGGGAACCCTTGGGGAATTGTGATCACAACACAGTCTCATTTGAGATTGAATACAAAAAACAGAGTTGTAAGGGGCCAACAAAAACTCTAAATTTTAAAAGGGCTAACTTTAATGGGCTACGGGCAGCAATACAACATATAGACTGGGACAAAGAACTTAGAGGGAAGAATACTGAAAATAAATGGACAACATTCAAATCCTTACTAAATAAACATACTCATCAGCATGTACCATGTGGAAATAAAATGAATAGGAGTAAATCACATCCCATGTGGCTTAACAATGACTTAAAGATCATGATGAGGAAAAAGAAATATGCATTTAAATTATACAAGAAGGAGGGAACAGAGGCAGCTTTATGTGACTATAAGGAAATCAACAAGGCTTGCAAAAGGGCTATTAGACTGGCTAAAATAGAAAATGAGAAGTCAGTTGCAATGGAAAGTAAGACTAACCCTAAAATATTTTATAAATATATTAATGGGAAGAAGGCCAGGAAGGAATCGATAGGACCATTACAATGTGACACAGGCCATCTGATAATTAGTGACCAGGAAAAGGCAGATGAGCTAAATAGGTTCTTTTCGTCGGTTTACACAAGGGAGGTACCAGTGGTTGGGACACTGCAACATAATGGGGCTACACTACCTTTACTAAATAATTGGTTAACGCAGGAAGAAATACAAAAGAGGTTGGAGAAAATAAATGTTAATAAAGCCCCAGGTCCTGATGGAATACATCCAAGGGTACTGAGGGAGCTGGGTTCTGTAATAGCCAAACCATTATATCTAATCTTTAAAGACTCACTCACTACAGGGTCTCTACCAGATGACTGGAGAAAAGCAGAGGTGATACCTATATTTAAGAAGGGATCTAGAGCAAATCCGGGGAATTATAGACCAGTGAGCCTCACTTCTGTAGTTGGGAAGCTTTTAGAAGGGTTAATAAGGGACAGAATACAAGAATATGTCTATTTGAACAGGATCATAGGTAGCAGTCAACATGGATTTATGAAGGAAAGGTCGTGTCAGACCAATCTAATTAGTTTTTATGAGGAGGTTAGTAGGAACTTGGATCAGGGCAACTCAGTGGATGTAGTCTTTTTAGATTTTTCAAAGGCATTTGATACAGTGCCACATGGAAGACTAGTGAGCAAATTAAGGGATACAGGAATTGCAGTAAATATCTGCTCATGGATCGAGAGCTGGCTAAAAGACAGGAAGCAAAGGGTTGTTGTAAATGGAACATACTCCGATTGGTCTAAGGTGATAAGTGGGGTTCCTCAGGGCTCAGTATTGGGTCCTCTCCTTTTTAACATATTTATTAATGACATTGAAGTAGGACTCGAATGTAGTGTCTCCATTTTTGCTGATGACACTAAGTTGTGCAAGGTAATAAAATCAGATAATGATGTACTTTCCCTACAAAAGGATTTGCATAAATTAGAGAAATGGGCGGCTAAATGGCAGATGAGATTTAATACAAATAAATGTAAGGTTATGCATTTGGGAAGGAACAATAGCCAAGCAATCTATAATCTTAATGGAGCAAATCTAGGGGTATCAGATATTGAAAGGGATTTGGGAGTGCTTGTGGACAACCACCTAGGTAACAGCGCTCAAAGCCAAGCAGCGGCTGCAAAGGCAAATAAAATATTAGCATGTATTAGGAAGGGTATAGAAGCCAGGGAAGCAAATATAATTCTGCCACTATACAAATCTCTAGTACGCCCTCATTTGGAATATGGAGTACAATTTTGGGCACCACCTCATAAAAAAGACATTTTAGAGCTGGAAAAAGTACAGAGAAGGGCTACAAAACTAATAAGGGGAATGGAGGGGCTAAGTTATGAAGAAAGACTAACAAAATTAAACTTATTTTCGCTAGAAAAAAGGCGTCTAAGAGGAGATATGATTACGTTATATAAATACATCCAGGGTCAATATAAGGCTTTGTCAAGTGAACTTTTTGTAGCAAGAGATTTTCAACTGACAAGAGGACATCCGTTGAGGTTAGAGGAAAAAAGATTTCACCTTAAACAAAGAAAAGGGTTCTTCACAGTTAGGGTGGTTAAACTGTGGAATTCTCTACCAAAGGAGGTGGTGACAGCGAATTCGATAGACAACTTCAAAAAGGGGTTAGATATATTTCTGAATAAAGAGGGCATTCAAGGCTATCCTAGATAACTAGCAAGGAATATTGATCCAGGAAGAAATTTGATCGCCAGTTTCTAGGGTCAGGAAGGAATTTTGCTTTTTTTCCCCCTTATGAGACAATTGGCAAAGTTTCAATGGGTTTTTTTTTTATGTTTATAATAATAAATAGTCCAAATTAAAAAGATCAATAGAGATCTAAAAAGGTTGAACTTGATGGACTAACTCTATTCATCCTCCAATACTATACTATTAATAATTATTTAATCAATAATTTAATTAATAACTAATCCGCATATTGCAAATCAGAGGAGATCTTAACAGGTTGAACTTGATGGACTGAAAGTCTTTTTTCAACCTTAATTACTATGTAACTATGTAACTATGTAACTATGTAACCCTAACACCCCTCACACTTATCCCTAACACCTAACCCCTAACCCTAACACCCCTTACACTTATCCCTAACACCCCTCACCCTAACCCTAACACCCCTCACACTTATCCCTAACACCTAACCCTAACACCTAACCCTAACACCTAACCCTAACACCCCTTACACTTATCCCTAACACCCCTCACCCTAACCCTAACACCCCTCACACTTATCCCTAACACCCCTCACCCTAACCCTAACACCCCTCACACTTATCCCTAACACCCCTCACCCTAACACCTATCCCTAACACCCCCCACCCTAACCCTAACACCCCTCGCACTTATCCCTAACACCCCTCACCCTAACACCTAACCCCCTCACCCTTATCCCTAACACCTCTTACCCTAACACCCCTCACCTTATCCCTAACACCCCTCACCTTAACCCTAACACCCCTCACACTTATCCCTAACACCCCTCACCCTAACCCTAACACCCCTCACACTTATCCCTAACACCTAGCCCTAACACCTAACCCTAACACCCCTTACACTTATCCCTAACACCCCTCACCCTTACCCTAACACCCCTCACACTTATCCCTAACACCCCTCACCCTAACCCTAACACCCCTCACACTTATCCCTAACACCCCTCACCCTAACACCTAACCCCCTCACCCTTATCCCTAACACCCCTTACCCTAACACCCCTCACACTTATCCCTGTGTCTCTTCCCCCCCTTAGCATCAAGGGAGGGGGGAGGATGATGAGGGAGGGGGGAAACAGACACAGGGGAGGATGACGAGGGAGGGGGTAAAGAGATACAGGTGAGGATGACGAGGGAGGGGTAAAGAGATACAGGGGAGGATGATGAGGGAGGGGGGAAAGAGACACAGGGGAGAATGATGATGGAGGGGGGAAGAGACACAGGGGAGGATGATGAGGGAGGGGGTAAAGAGATACAGGGGAGGATGATGAGGGAGGGGTAAAGAGATACAGGGGAGGGTGATGAGGAAGGGGGGGAAAGAGACACAGGGCAGGATGATGAGGGAGGGGGGGAAGAGACACAGGGGAAGATGATGAGGAAGGGGGGAAAGAGACACAGGGGAGGTTGATGAGGAAGGGGGAAAGAGACACAGGGGAGGATGATGATGGAGGGGGGAAGAGACACAGGGGAGGATGATGAGGGAGGGGGTAAAGAGAAACAGGGGAGGATGATGAGGGAGGTGGGAGGATGATGAGGGAGGGGGGATGAGACACAGGGGAGGTTGATGAGGGAGGGGGAAAGAGACACAGGGGAGGATGATGATGGAGGGGGGTAGAGACACAGGGGTGGATGATGAGGGAGGGGGTAAAGAGATACAGGGGAGGATGATGAGGGAGGTGGGAGGATGATGAGGGAGGGGGGATGAGACACAGGGGAGGTTGATGAGGGAGGGGGAAAGAGACACAGGGGAGGATGATGATGGAGGGGGGAAGAGACATGGGAGGATGATGAGGGAGGGGGTAAAGAGATACAGGGGAGGATGATGAGGGAGGTGGGAGGATGATGAGGGAGGGGGGATGAGACACAGGGGAGGGTGATGAGGAAGGGGGGAAAGAAACACAGGGGAGGATGATGAGGGAGGGGGATGTTAGGTTATTTATGCTCTTTATGGATTAAAACCAGACTCTGCATCAACTATGTAATTTTCCGTGGGAGTTTTGACATGGATCACCCTCCGGCATGCCACAGTCCAGGTGTTAGTCCCCTTAAAACAACTTTTCCATCACTATTGTGGCCAGGAAGAGTCCCTTTGGGTTTTAAAATCCGCCTGCCCATTGAAGTCTATGGCGGTTAGCCGGATTCACCGGTTCACGAACATTTGCGGCGGTTCGCGTTCGCGGTTTGCGAACCGAAAATGTTATGTTCGCGACATCACTATAATCAAACCTTTTTTTATTTTGAAAATATCTTGTAGTAAATTTTTAAGATATCTGTTTTGTTTTTTATTTGGCAGATAGACATTAACTAAGGTTATCAATGTATTGTTTATATGGCCAATCCATATTATATATTTTTTTAATTCTTCAGCCACCACTAACCTTTTGTTAAAAAAGATAGAGACTCCTTTTGATTTGTTGTTATATGTGGAGTCGATTCTAGTTGGATAAGATTTATTGGACATATATTGCACTGACTCCCTCTTTAGATGGGTTTCTTGGAGGCAGAGAATATCCGCCTGAATCTTATTATAGTTCAAAAAGGCTATTTTCCTCTTTGTTGCTGAGTTCAGACCATTTACATTATGCGAGATGACTTTTAATCCTTTACCCATTGACAAGATTTTTAGATTCCTCCCATATCATATATAATAGATACATTCATCATTTTTTCAACATACACATTCATACATATTAAACCAAAGTCAACCGATATCCTAGACTCTGGTTAACAGGGCAATAACCTGGTATAGGGAAATGTCAGGGGTGGCTATCCACCTTTGGTAGGGAGACCTGCAGATAAGAAAAAAAGAAAAGGACAAAGAGAAAAAAAGGAGAAAATAAAAAAGGAAGGACAAAAGAAAAATAGTGGAGGAGATGTACCATTAAAGAGATTGCCTGTTACATAGTATGGTAAGCAAGCATGTATGCCCTTGCAGAACCCATGTAGAATCTTATGGACCTCTAATAAAATATATTAACCCTTAGCACTTCTCCCACTAGGGAGGCAGAATACATAATTCCTTGTGTCTCATTTTCCTCCTCCCTTGTGTCTCCCTTTCCCCTTCTCTTTTTCCCTTGTGTCTCATTTCCCCCTCCTCTCCATCTCTTGTGTCTCCTTTTCCTCCTCCTCTCCCTCCCTTGTGTCTCCTTTTACCCTTCCTCTCCCTCCCTTGTGTCTCCTTTTAGCCCCCTCCTCTGCCTCCCTTATGTCTCATTTCCCTTCTCTGTTGTGTCTCCCTTTCCCCTCCTATCCTTCCCTTGTCTCCTTCTCCCCCTCCTCTCCATTATTTGTGTCTCCTTTCCCCTCCTTTCCCTCCCTTGTGTCTCATTTCCCCTTCCTCTCCCTCCCTTGTGTCTCCTTTCCCTTTCCTCTCCCTCCCTTGTGTCTTCTCTCCTCCTCTCCCTCCCTTGTGTTTCCTTTGCCACCTCCTCTCCCTCCCTTGTGTCTCCTTTCTCCTATCTCTCCCTCCCCTGCCCCCCCTCTATGTCTCTTCCCCCCTCTACTCACTCCCCTGTGTCTCTTTGCCCTGCTCTCCCTCTCCTGTATCACTTTCAATATATTTAATCGCAATCAATTAACTTTTTCTGTTTATATTAATAACAATATTTATTTGGACAACCTATTTTTAATTATAAGCTTAATTTTCTATTCTAAAAATATTAAACTGGACTAGCAACTTACACCATTTTCTAATAAGCATATTACAGACAATTACAGACAATTAAACATCAATCTCAAGACAGCATAGTTCTGTATAAGCAGAATTTGTATGCATGACAATTATCAAAAGCCAAGGTCTGTTGTCAGACAGCACCATCTAGAGATGACACACAGAATAACTTTTACTTGTTATCAACTTTACCTTCTTAAATTCAACTATTCAGATTTTTTTTTATAATTTCTTTGTTCATTAACACAACAGAACATATTGAGACTTAATCATTCAAAAATTCATGTAACCAATTTATCCTAGCCCGGATCATAAATAATTCATGGCCACATGACCAGGAAGTCCTGCACTAAGACTGTTCCATCCTAGTCCTCTCAATTACTAAACATATACCAGATCCTTTTTACTTACTAAAATCCTTAAATATTTGTTACTCATTTACCACTCTAATCATATTAGCATTCACTTGAATTTATATGCATTACTAGCGAATTGCCCGTCAAAAAATGACGGCAATGAAATTGTAAGGGAGCTTGGTGTGTAATAATGAAATATATAATACATTAATAAATGAATATACTTTACCTATTTTGAAGCATTGTGTTGAAGAGCTGTCAATGTGTTTTGAGGTATGCTGCAGCATTAGTGGTGTGGAGCTGCTGTGTAAGCGTGGTGAATGTGTGCAGTGTAATACTGTGCGTGCGCGAGACGAAACCGATAGCATACTATTGCTTTTTTGAGGTCCTGGATGGTTCGTCTTCCTGTAGGTAAGCTTTTTATGTGTGTGTTGTGTGTATTTATTGTGTTTGAAATGTTTTTATGTTCGCGTGTTGCGTCCGATTTTTGCGAGGTCGTAATGTGTGCTAACGTGTCTTGTATGGTGTTTGCGTGTGTAGCCTCGTTTTCGTTTTGTTCGGCGCCCATTTTTTCTGTCCCTTAGCAATTTTTTTAGTGTGTAAACTCTTTTATTTTGAGTGAAATCAAGGTGTAAGTTGCTTTTTTGAGGTCCTGGATGCTCCCTGTTGCTGTAGGTCAGTTTTTTATGTATGTGCTGTGTGTATTTATTGTGTTTTGAATTTTGTAATGTTCGCGAGTTGCGTCCGAGTGTTGCGAGGTCGTAATGTGTGTCGTATGTTGTTTGCGTTGCGAGGTAAAGTTTGCGAGGTTCGTAATTGGTGTGTCGTGTTGTTTGCGTTGCGACGTAAAGTTTGCGAGGGTCGCAGTTGCTGGCATGGAGCGCCTTCGGCGCTCCATGCCACCAACTGAGGCCCGCGGCTCGCTACGCGAGCCCGCAAGCGTTAGCAGCAACTCGCAAGCTCACAAATGTGATATATTTTCACAATTTATACATTACACATGTGACCCAGTGCCTGAATAATTATTTCATATTAAACAGCCTTTGTAATCTAACCAACCTTTCCATTTTTCTTTTACAGGTATGTCTGCTGGTTTAAAGGTTTCAATTTATGTGTAAATAGAACAATTTTTATGATCAATTTGAAGGTACTTATTCACTTTATCAGAAGTATTCATTTATAAACTCAATTTATTGCTACTCATTGTCACCTCAATTCGCTGATACTTATTATCACCCCCAAATGGGAGGTACACATTATCACCTCCATTCAGAATCAGATTATTACCTCAATTCAAAGTTACTCATTATCACCTGATCTATTACTTATAATGCTTTCAGTCCACAAGTTCTCATACTCACCTGTGTTGAGGCATTTCACACACATCCCAAATGGAAATACTACTTGATGAGGCTTCATATAAATGCCTCAACAAGTGGTATTCATATTTTTTTCAAATTTGTATAATTATACAGTAAATAATCAGCACTTATATTAAGTTGTTAAGTTTTCTTGGCCATTTATATAATTACTCAAAAGTTTGCATACCCTTGGCAAATTGGTAATATATGTACCATTTTTAAAGAAAACATGAGTGAGCAGGCAAAACACATTTCTTTTATTTCTTATGGGATTCATATTCAACTGTAGGTTATAACATAACTAGCGACTTGCCCGTCAAAAAATGACGGCAATGAGATGTGTATGTTAGGAAAGTTGTTTAGTTATTAATATATATGTGACAGTTGTATTGTGATATTAAAAGATGTTTAGTTTTGTAAAATGTTCTCTTGGTGAACAATAATTTGTAAAGCATTTTGTATTAACATTTGAATGTAATAATAGTGGAACTTGAAATTAATCATTATTGCAAACTTTAGGCAATGTTTTTTTAACATGCAATTTGTATATGAAGAATTGTTAACTTCAATATACATGAAAATTCGGAGGAAAGCAAACAGTAAAAACCCTTGTTGAAACGTACATAATTTTAACCTGAACTTTGTAATATATGTAATTAAGAAACTTGAAATTTTGTTTTTTTAAACTTTAACTTTATTATTTGTGTAGCTTTGGAACTTGACAAAACATTTGTATAACTTTGAACATTATAAACAGTAACATAGTGAATACATTTTTTAACATAATTTTGTATTAAAAGTATTAACATTTGAATGTAAAAACATTTTAACTTTAAAGTAATCAATATTTTAAACTTGAGGCAATGGTTTTTTAACATGCAATTTCTATCCGAATAATTGTTAACTTCAATATACATTGAATGCAGAGGAAGGCAAACAGTGAAAACTCTCTTTAAAATGTACCCAATGAAATAAATTCCTTCTTGACCACATGAACTGTCGATAAACATTAATACAGGGAGTAATCTTAACATAACAGACAATATTAACATTGTGTCTTAAAACGTGGTTGAGTTGTTAACATGAACTTTGTAATATGTTGAAGTAAAGACCGTTAAAATATTGTTTTCCCAACTTGTAACATTAGAAACAGTAACATAGTTAATTAACATTTTAACATAATTATCACATATGTAGTTGCAAGGCAAGTGTTTTGTGAGGTGAATCATCCATAAAGAGTCTTTCCATAAATTATGACTGAAATTGTTTCTTGTTTATTATTTTTGAATGTTATTTAATTTGTTTTCCTTGTGTTTTCTTTCTTTACTGAAAAGTCATAGTACTTCATAGTAGACAATGTTTTTAGTAAAAATACGTCCATCTTCTAATAAATCACCTTGACTTTCATTCTTTTCAATGTAAACTTTAATAGCCTGTGGATTTTTGCACCGTGACAACGCAATATACAATTGACCATGTGCAAATACTGTTTCTTCCAGGAAAATACCCACAGATTTGAAAGTTTGACCTTGTGATTTATTGATGGTCATGGCAAATGCCATAATAATGGGAAATTGTCTTCTTTGAAGTATAAAAGGGAGACTACTTTCACTTGGTGCTAAATCTATTCTTGGTATGAAAACTCTCTCTCCTTTATGGGTCCCAGTTAAAATTTCCGCATCTATAAAACGGTCCTTTAATTGTTGAACAATTAATCTTGTCCCATTACATAGGCCTTTTTTGGGGTTCATATTTCGCAGTAACATAATAATTGCACCTTTCTTTAGCTGCAAAATATGTGGTGGCATTCCAGAAGGAGTTAGTGAGTTTATGAATTCAGTCGAAAAGTTGGCCTGACTTTCATTGTCATCAGCAAGTACAGAATCAGCACTGTGATAATTTCTTTGTGGTGCATTAATTTTTTTTAAGATTTCATTATTGAGGATTAATGCATCCTTATTTTTACACGTTAGTATGACTTGGTTGGCAAGCTCGGAATATTCCTGGTTATTTATGCTCCCTTCAAATATAGCGGATATAATATCTTGTTGACAAATCATATGAGGTGGGATCTCTACAGTGTCGTCAGGTAAATGTGGTATTTTTTCTGTTCTGCCTTCTCCAATTTTAATAAGCCAATCATTGAAATCAGTTTGGCCTTCTGATCTCATATTTTGTTTCAGTTGAAGATGGGTAAAATGTTTCCATAGTGTACTTGACTTTATACATGTTTCAATAATGTCAGTTCGATTTCCATGTACAACGACAGGTAATGTTTGTCTAAAATCGCCACCTAACAACATTACCTTTCCACCAAATGGAAAAGTATTATCCATGACTTCACGAAGCAAACGGTCAATACATTGGAGGGCATAGCATGACATCATTGTGGCCTCATCTATTATAATTAATTTACATTTGTTCAATTTCTTTGCTTGTAATGATGTCATGCAAATATCTGACACAGAAGTTTCTAAAATAGGCACTGGCAGTTTAAATCCACTATTATCAGTTCTTCCACCTTCTAACAAAAGTGCAGCAATTCCAGTAGTGGCAAACGCCATTGCTATTTGACCTTGTGCTCGTACTGAACTCATTAATAAATTATACAGATAGGATTTTCCTGATCCGCCAGGTCCATCAACATAGAAATAACGCTCTGTCACCATGTCATCATCTATTGCATTTTTAATGGCATTAAATGCTTGCAATTGTAATGTATTTAAAGTTGCAAGTCTTTCTTCTGTTCTTTCTGCTTGTAGTTGAATGTCATAGTCTTCAAAGTTTATGTCATCTATAAGACCTGGATCAGGCAAATTAAAACTTGCACAACTTAATCCATGAGTTAAAAATACTTCTTGGATTTCCATTAACACTTTTAAGTGTGCAATGGGTTCATTGTATCGTCGCATAAAGTCTTCAGCCATATTACTTTTAAAAGTCTCCCACAAAGCTAATGCATTTGGAGCATTTGAGAAGATACAAATAAAAGCAAATTGTTCTCTCATCTGTCATGGCATTTGACATTGTGCTGCTTCTTCTAAACATCTTTCCCATTCTGAATCATCCGCTAGTAAGTTTCTATGTCTTGCAGCTAAATGGAAGGATTCATATACAATGTCATTAACAGTTCTTAAGTGTTCAAAACTTTGTGCTCCAGGAACATTTAAAAGTAATATCCGTAAGCAAAAACGTTCAACATCTCTTGGACTGACTGTGTAAATTCTTGGAATTATTTTATTGCCTCTGCTTTTTCCTGTTCTCCATAATCCATTCACAAAAACATAGTGATATGGAATTTCAATATATAAGTATTGTGTTGCTTCAGAATCAGTGGAATTTAATTCAAACCATGCAGTTAGTGTAGTGTGACGATCTTCACTTTGGGCCAATGCATTAATTTCATTTCCAGCATGGAAATAGACTAAATGTTGTTGTGGCAAATGTACTGCTAACCTGTATACTGCATGTGATCTATCATGCATTACAAATTTTAAAAGCCGCCACATAGCTTCTGGCGCACTGACATAGCGAGCATCTACATGAGATGCAAGTTCATCATGTACTAACTCACTACATTCAGGGTTGTCTGCACTTTTGACGACTACAGTAGCTGCATCATAGCCTTTGTAAATATATTTGTAGACATATTTAATGGATTTGATGGAAGTGCAGGCTTCTACGTTGATGTGGGCATTGTACTTCATGAGTAAATGTGGATTGTAGGGTACTACATATCTATTGTCCACTTTTTTTCCACGAATTATGGCACTATCTCCTTCTCTTCTTTTATAAAGTGGATATCCATCACAATTGGCATAGGTTTTGTCTCTATAATCTTTTGGAAATTCTTTGGAACATTTATTATTTTCCATACATGATGATTGTGGATTAAGGTCACCACAGGGTCCATTAATCACGCGATGAGTAACAATCTCATATAGTCTACCATATAGTTCTGGATCTGGTAGTTCAGCAACAATGACTGCATCCACTTTGTCCGAAGTATCTAATTTATCTTTTTCTTGAAGTATTATTAGAAGATGTGCATGTGGAAGGCCTCTTTTTTGAAATTCAATGGTATATACATAAGCAAGACATTTGCCAAATAACTGATTTATAGTGAAGTCACGTATTAATTCATTTAATTTAATCTTAAAAACTCTGGCTACTAAATCTGGTCGATCTGAAGCACTTTGTCCAAGAAGTAGATTTTGTGTAATTTCTGGCCATTGTGGATTACATGTAAATGTCAGAAATAAATCGGGTTTGCCAAATTTGGTGACAATAGCCATACCATCATTGTATCTTTCTCTCATATTTCGAGGAGATCCTTGAAAGGAAGATGGTAAAATGATGGCTTTGCCAGCTGTCATGTCTCTGCTTGTAGCCACATCAGCAACATAGTCCATGAGTCCAGAATATTGTTCTACACGGAGTTTATCTTGTTGATATTTGATAAAGTTTAAATTATTTGCCTCAACTTGCAAATAAGAATCAATAATCCATTGTTGGGTTAGTTTTCCACCACATAAAATTGGATTAAATCCATGTCGAATGGCAATTTGAGCTACTTTAAATTCAAGCATAGAAACATTATTTCGGATTCTGGCTTTAGCATTTGGGTAACTGGGAAGTGTTAATTTTGGTTGCCAATCTGCTTCTCCGTGTGGGAAAAAGATGGGATATGTCATTGGATCTAAATTTGGACTTAAGATACTTATATTAATGAACGGTTGCTCCTCATTTCTGGGATATATTCTAATGTCTCTTTTAAATGGTGGTTCTCCTTCATCATTCTGAAACACCATTGCAACCTCATTTGATGTTGGCAAGTTATAACAACGTTTATCAGTATGTCTGTCTCTTTTAAGCACCATATTAACCTTGGGCATTGGTAATTGATGTCTTTGTGCATGAAGTAGTTGTTCATTTTCTACTTCTGCCAATTTTTTATAAGCTTTACTGTAGGGATTGTTGTCCATAATGTTATTTAGCTCTATAAAAACACTGTGTAAGCATTTTTTATTTTCTTCCATCTGCATACGTTGGTCAACAGCTTCCATTGTATCTAGGACATATAGTTGAGCAAATTTTCTTTGATCTCCTTCCTCTGGATGTAAATGGGAAGTATCACGACCCACTCTCTGGCTGGGGTCTGCTGACTTGATTTGGGTTACTCTGGACCTTGGAGTAGCTTTGAGTACAGGAACATCATGTCTCAGCCCTTGGTTTAGACTGAGCAATATTGACAGTAAGTCTGACGAATCTTACTGCAAGCATACGTCCCCGGGTAAATAATACATCTGCACACAAAGTCTTGATGAAAATTATGAACAACTTTATTTGGAAAACAACATCTTTTAAACAGGCATACAAAATCACCAGGAGGGCTTTCTTTAGTCAGCCCCTAACTGCCTCTGGCCAATCAGGCAGGGAACCATGAGACTCCTCCCAGGTCCGCCCACTAGGTGTGGCTACCTAATTCAGTTGGTGTCTGGCTCTCAAGGGAGAAACATCCTTTATTAGCTCTTGAACTATGCCCCTGGGCTTGTGGTTGGGAAACCCCATACTATACTATTGTCCTGCGGTGCCTGGCAGTCTGGCAAATCTATTTGGTCTGTTATCTCCTTTGTTTACACTAAAGACCATATGGCCAACTCCTGACTGACAGTTTATACAATGGGGGAGGGTTGACTAATTAAAACATAGCTATCACTCCACAATACAATATACAATATAATACTAACATATTAATAACCTATAACCATATTTCCCCATTCCCACATGGTATCAGGGTGAGGCAAGTTTTCCACGTCAATCCATTTTATGCAGTAATGCTGACTTTATTTAATGGTGACAGTGGAACCCCCTATTCATACCATTTACAAGCAGTAACTTTGTGCCCAAATCTTTTGTTCTTCCACATGGCACCAGCATGTGTAAGATAATCCAGCCCAAAATGGCCACTGCTGCCAGTCACAAAATGGCCCCAGCATAGTTCACACCAAATCCAATATGGCCCCTGGGTGATTCATGACAGGAAGTGCGATGATAAATTTGTCCTTGGACTTTAAAACAGTAAGGACCATGTTCTGGTACATTAGCAGCTAATGTTGCCCCCATAGATGCAAAGAATATGGCACTATTGTAGGATCTTATGTTTGTTTTTAAATTTTTGTAGTTTGGAAAAGTAGGTTCAGTCATAATGTTTTGTAAATAGATAGGAAATTCTTTCCTTTCTGGAAGTTTGAACTTGCCTTTTTGACAGCAACTAATAAATTGGCCATCTCTGGGTCTCTCTTGTATAAAATAATAAGCCTCACAAAACTGACATTGAGTACCACTTGTGGTATGCTTATTTAGGCTTTTTTCTAAGGCTTATAGGTTATTAAACATTGAATAAGAAAGTTAATTTAGTTTGCTATGTGTTTGTCTGAGTTTGTTACAATCCTGTTTTGTGTCTATCACTTTGGCCCTCATTCAATTGCAATTTTGACAATTGAATAGGGGTCTAAATAAGCACATCACATATATTTTTTAAAGACATTTTTAGTTATTAAGCATCTATCCAAAAGCAAGTTTTTCACTAACTAAAAACTTCTTTAAAAAATATATATTATGTGCTTATTTAGAGCCCTATTCAATTGGCAAAATCGCAATTGAATGAGGGCCTTTGTGTGTACCATATGTTGCATACTTTGGGCCTCATTCAATTGCAGTTTGGCCAATTCAATAGGGTCCTCATTCAATTAAAAGTTTGTCAATTGAATAGGTCTCTATATAAGCACATAACATTTTTTTTTTTACAGTCATGTCCCCACAACTATGAACCTCTACTGCTAAAGACTTGAGTAAAGGACAATTTGCAAAGCATATTGGATTTTGACTTTCATATTCATCAGGTGAAATGTCATATAATGTTTCAACAGGTTCTAAATGTTTAGTTTTTTTCGTGGCTTTTCTTGGTATATGTTGTATTGTTTGAGGTAAAATGTCATGTAATGTTTCATGAACCGGTTCTAAATGCTTTGTTTTTTTTGTTGTTTTTTTTTTGTATTCCTTGTATTTTTTCAGCTAAAATGTCATCTGATGTTTCAGCAACAGGTTGTAAATGCTTTATTTGCTTGTTGTTTTTTTTTTGTCATATCTTTAATTTCTGCAGGTGACAGTCTTTTGCTTGCAATTCTTTTATGTTCTTTTTCTCATCGAATTTCCTTCTTCTCCGGTGTCTGCTGGCTGTCTGCTCTCTGTCGTCGTTCTCTAGCTTGGCGTCTTTTCTTTTCTTGTTTACTCTCGTTATCAGCCATGTTAATCTGTAAAAATAAAATAATGTATCTTTAGTTTATTTTGAGATGTTAAGAATTTTTCATCAAAAATTGTTATCAACAGTGTGTTTACATTTTATACTTAATCAATTTCAATTTGGTCAATTGAATAGAGATCTAAATACGGTCATCATATAACTTTTTAAAGAATTTTTTATTTAGTAAACATGTATCCAAAAGCAAGGTTTTCACTAACAAAAAAGTTTTTTGAAAAAAATGTTATGGTTTTATTTACAGCACTATTCAATTTGTCAAATGGCAATTCAATGAGGGTGTATGACTGGAAATGTCCAATGCGAAATTGTATAGAGTCTGTGTTTAGAGCCTTTTTTGGAGTATGCATTTTTTTTCTGGCTATATTGAAGTTTGTATTTACTGTTAAAGATTATTGGCCCTAAAAGACAAAGAAGAGATAGCAGAAAAATGTGTTAGTTATATTTTTTTCAAAGTTATAGTTACTGGTGTTTTTTTTTTAATTTTAATTTCTGTTGACATTGATACAAAGCTAAGATATGTATTTATTTTTCTCTTTTTTTACTTGTTATACTGTACCTTGGTTGAAGTTTGATTTCAAGCAGAATCTTTGTTGGTCCTGTGTTGAAAGCCTTCGTCCGATGGTCTGGTCCTGTGTTGAAAGTCCTCGTCCAATCGTCTGGTCCTCTGTGGAAAGTCCTCGTCCGATGTTGTAGTCCTGTGTTGAAAGTCCTGGTCCGATGGTGTAGTCCTCTGTTGAAAGTCCTCGCCCGCTGGTCTGGTCCTCAGTTGAAACTCCTGGTCCGATGTTCTTCACGCAGTATCTGTTGTAAAATAAAATAAAAAAATGTTATTTGATTTGAATGTATTTGTATTAACTAAAAAATGACATTATTTCTGTGTACTGTATCTGTTATGGTGAATTTTTCTAATATTTATTTGTTTGTGCAACCTTTTCAAAATACTTTAAATGTATTTTTATATTGCATAGATAATTTTTTTATACTGTAATTATTTTTTTGTGAATTATTTTGTATATGATTGCACTGGTTTTAGCATTATCCTATTTTCTGTTCCGCACTTTTGGTATACTTATTTAGGCTTCTTTGTAAGGCTTATAGGTTGTTAAAGATTCTTAAATATTAAAGAAGAATATTATTTTAGTTTGCTATGTGTTTGTGTGAGTTTTTTTTAAATCCTGTTTGGTGCGCACCAAAAGTGGTATGCTTATTTATGCTTCTTTTTAAGGCTTATACGTTCTTAAACATTAAATAAGAATCTTAATTTAGTTTCCTATGTGTTTGTGTGAGTTTTTCGACAATCCTGTTTAGTACACACCACTTTTGCTATGCTTATTTAGGCTTCTTTCTGAGGCTTATAGGTAGTTAAACATGAAATAAGAATATCAATGTAGTTTGCTATGTGTTTGTGAGAGTTTTTCTACAACCCTGTTTGGTGCGCACCACTTTTGGTATGCTTATTTAGGCTTCTTTCTAAGGCTTATAGATTGTTAAACATGAAATAAGAATATTAATGTAGTTTGGTATGTGTTTGTGTGAGTTTTTGTACAATCCTATTTGGTGCGCACCACTTTTGGTATGCTTCTTTAGGCTTTTTTCTAAGGCTTATAGGTTGTTAAACATGAAATAAGAATATTAATTTACTTTGCTATGTGTTTGTGTGAGTTTTTGTACAATCCAGTTTGGTGCGCACCACTTGTGTTATGCTTATTTAGGCTTTTTTCTAAGGCTTATAGGTAGTTAAACATGAAATAAGAATATCAATTTAGTTTGCTATGTGTTTGTGAGAGTTTTTGTACAATCCTGTTTGGTGCGCACCACTTGTGGTATGCTTATTTAGGCTTTTTTCTAATGCCTATAGGTTGTTAAATATTGAATAAGAAAGTTAATTTAGTTTGCTATGTGTTTGTCTGAGTTTGTTACAATCCTGTTTTGTGTGTACCACTTTGGCCCTCATTCAATTGCAATTTTGACAATTGAATAGGGGTCTAAATAAGCACATCACATATATTTTTTAAAGAAATTTTTAGTTATTAAGCATCTATCCAAAAGCAAGTTTTTCACTAACTAAAAACTTCTTTAAAAAATATATATTATGTGCTTATTTAGAGCCCTATTCAATTGGCAAAATCGCAATTGAATGAGGGCCTTTGTGTGTACCATATGTTGCATACTTTGGGCCTCATTCAATTGCAGTTTGGCCAATTCAATAGGGTCCTCATTCAATTAAAAGTTTGTCAATTGAATAGGTCTCTATATAAGCACATAACATTTTTTTTTTTTACAGAAGTTTTTAGTTAGTGAAAAGCTTGGTTTTGGATAGAGGTTCAGTAACTAAAAAGTTTGTTTACATTTTTTTGTATGTGCTTATATAGAGCCCTATTCAATTGGGCAACTCGGAATTGAATGAGGCTTTAGGGGTCTAAATAAGCACCTCATTCAATTGCAGTTTGGCCAATTCAATAGGGTCCTCATTCAATTAGAAGTTTGTCAATTGAATAGGTCTCTATATAAGCACATAACATTTTTTTTGACAGAAGTTTTTAGTTAATGAAAAGCTTGGTTTTGGATAGAGGTTCAGTAACTAAAAAGTTTGTTTACATTTTTTTGTATGTGCTTATATAGAGCCCTATTCAATTGGGCAACTCGGAATTGAATGAGGCTTTAGGGGTCTAAATAAGCACATAACATATTTTTTTTTAAAGAAGTTTTTAGTTCGTCAACATCTATCCAAAATCAAGGTTTTCACTAACTAAAAACTTCTTTAAAAAAAATATGCTATGTGCTTATTTAGACCGCTATTCAATTGGTCAAATAGCAATTGAATGAGGGCCTTTGGTTGCTGCATTTGTTATATTGTCGGGGCCTGATTCAATTGCGTTTTGGGCTATCGAATAGGGCTGAATATGACCACAGAGCATATTTTTTACAGAAGTTTTTAGTTAGTGAACTTGTATCCAAAAGCAAGGTCTTCACTAACTAAAAAGTTCAGTAAAAAAATATGCTCTGTGCTTATATAGAGCCCTATTGAAATGGGCCAATCACATTTAAATGAGGCCCTCGGCCATGAAAGATATATAGGTCCTCATTCAATTGCAATTTTGCCAATTGAAGAGGGCTCTATAAAAGCACATAACATATTTTTTGAGGGAAGTTTTTAGTTAGTGAAGACCTTGATTTTGATTTTGGATAGAAGTTCAGTAACTAAAAAGTTCTGTATAAAAAAATATGTTATGTGCTTATATAGAGCCCTATTCAATTGGCCAACTCACAATTGAATGAGGCTCATAGTTTGTTTCTTTTTTTATACTTAATACTTTACCTTGATTGAAGTGTCGAATGACAGGGGGTCCCCTCCTGCCAATCTTAATCCGCCGGTCTTCTTGTAGTGTCTGTTTGAAAAAGAAAGTGAAATGGTTAATTGTATATTTCTTATTTTTTATTTAGCAAAGCATGGCCTTTTCAGCATGTAATGTCTTGTTCTATCTTACCTGTTCTTCTTTGTTGGTGTTCTCTAAAAGGGATTGTGCTTCACAATGCACGGTGCAAATTGTTGAGTGACGCTGTTGATGCAGAGTCTATTTGAATATTAAAAGAAGTAGAAAGATTGAGTTTTAGGTAATATATTGAATTGCAGTAAATTAATGTCATTTAAATATACTTCTGTAATTATTTTCAATTAACATTATTTTTTTGGGGGGGCTACACACATATGTCACATACATGAAGCACATTTTCAGAGTTCAATGTAATTTTTTTGTATGCGTGTGACATATCACTATAGATGAATCATATTTTAATTGTTAAATGAACCTTATTTTTTGTTTTTGCCAACACACATAAATGTGTGTGTGACATGTGACTATAGAGGATACACATATATGTGCGTGTCACATATCAGTATACATGACTCATTTTTTAATATTACAATTTTTTTTTTGTAATGTCATTTAAATGTAGTTGTTTAATTAGTTTGTTTTAAGATCATTTTGTTGCAGGGGCAATACACATAAATGTGCGTGTCACATGTCACTATATATGATACACATATATGTGCGTGTGACATGTCACTACATAAATCACTTTTTTTTTTTGTTAAATGAACATTATTTTTTTTGTGGGCCTACACACATAAATGTTTGTGTGACATATTACTATACATGATAGACATAAATGTGCGTGTGACATGTGACTATACATGATAGACATAAATGTGCGTGTGACATGTCACTACATAAATCACATTTTCATAGTTCTTTTTTTTTTTGTGGTGTCTTTATAATAAAATGTAATATATTATAGCTTACCTCTCAGTTGTAATTTGCACAATGTAAAGTAGTAAATTAGGAAACAATTCTCTTCTGAAGTAAGAGCAGCAGTTAACTCTGAAGTCACTCTGTTCATCACCTGAATAGAAATGTAGAAATTTCTGGAAAGTAGGCAGTATTTATAACCTTGTAGAAATTTCTGGAAAGTAGGCAGTATGTTTTTAAACTTTCAAGTGTCTCAGAACGTTATAACGCAATACGCATGCGCTATTTGCGTTCCAGCTTACAATTTGCGTTCCATCCATTTTGTGCGTAGTAGTGTTCAAAATGGTGTTTAACTGTGACTGTGGTACGTTCCGCATAGTATGTGTTTCATTTTTCCGAGTTACTGCAGTGTAGTTACGTCTGAAGCCTCGTTTTCATTTTGTTTGTCGGCCATTTTTTCTCTCGCTTAGCCGATTTTCGGCCGTTTTAACTCATTTTTTTAACTTAAATGGATGTGTAAATGAACTTTTCGAGGTGCCTGATGACCCCCCCCTTGCTGTAAGTAAGCTTTTTATGTGTTCGTTGTGTTTATTTCTTGTGTTTGTGATGTTTTGATGCGCAGCGTTTGTAATGGGTCTTTCGTGGCCGTATTTTTTTCCGATGCGGCCGTATTTTGTTGCGATGTTGCCGTATTTTTTTGCGATATACGCAGTTAGCTTTTACGTGTACGACGCAGTGTATTTGTTTCTAAGTCGTGCGTATGTGTGTTAAGAGCGTGTGAAGGGCCATTTTTGCTGTTTTTTTGTTAAGTCTTGCTTGTGTGTGTCTGGGTGTAAGCGGGTGTGAGGGGCCTTTGAGGTTTTTTTTGTTATAAAGTCGTGTATGTGTATGTGTGTGAACACAGCCGACGTTGGGATGCTCCCACCACCGCAAATGCGGACCCTCGCTTTCTGCTGTAACCACTGGAGGGTCAACTTGTCCTTGTGCTTAGGGTCATTGTCATGCTGGAAAGTCCAAGAGCGTCCCATGCGCAGCCTCCGTGCAGAAGAATGCAAATTGTCTGCCAGTAGTTTCTGATAACATGCTGCATTCATCATGCCATTAATTTTCACAAGATTCCCTGAGTCTTTAGAACTCCCCGCCCCCCCCCCCCCCAAACATCAGTGAGCCACCCCCATGATTCACAGTGGTGATGGTATTCTTTTCACTATAGGCCTTTTCGACCCCTCTCCAAAGATTGTGCTTATGGTTGTGACCATAAAGCTCTATTTTGGTCTTATCACTCCAAATTATAGTGTGCCAGAAGCTGTGAGGCGTGTCAAGTTGTTGTCGGGCATATTGTAACCAGGCATTTTTGTGTCATTGGCAAAGTAAATGCTTCTTTCTGGCATCTCGATCATGCAGCTTATTTTTGTTCAAGTATCGTCATATTATGCTCCTTGAAACAACCACACAGTATTTTTCCAGAGCAGCCTGTATTTCTCCTGGGGTTACCTGTGGGTTATTCTTTGTATTCCAAACAATTCTTCTGGCAGTTGTGGCTGAAATCTTTTTTGTATCAATAGATCCCCAAATTTTCCACTTCTTAGTAAGTGATTGAACAGTACTGTCTGGCATTTTTAAGGCTTTGGATATCTTTTTATATTCTTTTCCATCTTTATGAAGTTCAATTACCTTGTTTCGCTGATCTTTTGACAGTTCTTTTCTGCTCCCCATGGCTCAGTATCTAGCCTGCTCAGTGCATCCACATAAGAGCTAACAAACTCATTGACTATTTATACACAGACACTAACTGCAATTTAAAAAGCTACAGGTCTGGGAAATTAACCTTTAAATGCCATTTTAACCTGTGTGCGTCACCTTGTGTGTCTGTAACAAGGCCAAACATTCAAGGGTATGTAAACTTTTGATCAGGGCCATTTGGGTGATTTCTGTTATCATTATGATTTAAAAAGGAGACAAATAACTATGTGACAATAAATGGCTTCATATAATCCCAATTCTTCAATAAAATACTTTTTTTTTTTTTTTTCTCATGATTAGTCATATTTTCTAAAATGCCAACATTTCACAATTACTGCCAGGGTATTAAGCACAACTTTTGAGCACAACTGTAAGTTACAATGTACAGTTATATTCGGTTACTATGTTCAGTTACTATATCATTTTAATATTGCATACCGTATTGTATCCCTACATCATACCACAAGGCTGATTATTATATTATTACTAGCGACTTGCCCGTCAAAAAATGACGGCAATGAGATGTGTATGTTTGGAAAGTTGTTTAGTTATAAATATATCTATGTGACAGTTCTAAGTATTGTGATATTAAAACATGTTTAGTTTAGTAAAATGTTCTCTTAGTGAACAATAAGTGTTGAAACATTTTCTATTAAAAGTATTAACCTTTTAATGTAAGAACAGTTGAAAATGAAATTAATCATTATTGTAAACTTTAGGCAATGGTTTGTTAAGATGCAATTTGTATGTGAAGAATTGTTAATTTCAATATACATGAAATCCCAATAAAAGCAAATATAACTTTGTAATATATGTTAATAATAAACTTGAAATTGTATTTTGTGAAAGTTTAACTTTATTATTTGTGTAACTTTGGAACTTGACAAAACATTTATATAACTTTGAACATTATAAACAATAAGATAGTGAACACATTTTGTAACATAATTTGGTATAAAAAATAATAACATTTGAATTTAAAAACAGTTGAACTTTAAACTAATCAGTATTTAAACTAATCAATTTGTATCAGAAGAATTATTAACTTCAATATTTTACATTTAATCCCGATGAAAACAAACAGTAGAAACCCAGCTTGAAAGGTATCCAATTGTAACATGAATTTTTTAATATATTTAAGTAAGAAACTTGACATAATATATTTTTAAACTTCAAGTTTCTTATATATGTACATTTCCAACAGTAAAAAAGATTTGTACAAATTGAAACAGTATAAACAGTAACATAGTGAATAAAGATTGTAACATAATTTTTTATTGAAAGTATTAACATTTGAATGTAAAAACAATTTAACTTCAAAGTACTCAATATTTAAAACTTAAGGCAATGGTTTTTTAACATGCAATTTGTATCCGAATAATTCTTAACTTCAATATACATTGAATGCAAAGGAAGGCAAAAAGTAAAAACTCTCTGTAAAATGTACTCAATGAAATAAATTCCTTCATGACCACATGAACTGTCGATAAACCTTAATACAGGGAGTAATATTAACATAACATACAATATTTACATTGTGTCTTAAAACGTGGTGGAGCTGTTAACATGAACTGTGTAATATGTTGAAGTAAAGAAAGTTAAAATCTTGTTTTCCAACTTGTAACATTACAAACAGTAACATAGTTAATTAACATTTTAATATAAGTATCACATATATATAGTTGCAAGGCAAGTGTTTTGTGAGTCGAATCATCCATAAAGAGTCGTTCCATAAATGATGACTGAAATTGTTTCTTGTTTATTATTTTTGAATGTTTTTAAATGTGTTTTGCTTGTGTTTTGTTTCTTTACTGCAAAGTTATAGTACTTCATAGTAGACAATGTTTTTAGTAAAAATACGTCCATCTTCTAATAAATCACCTTGACTTAAAGTTTAATAGCCTGTGGATTTTTGCACCGTGACAACGCAATGTACAATTGACCATGTGCAAATACTGTTTCTTCCAGGAAAATACCCACAGATTTGAATGTTTGACCTTGTAATTTATTGATGGTCATGGCAAATGCCATAATAATGGGAAATTGTCTTCTTTGAAGTATAAAAGGGAGACTACTTTCACTTGGTGCTAAATCTATTCTTGGTATGAAAACTCTCTCTCCTTTATGGGTCCCAGTTAAAATTTCAGCATCTATAAAATGGTCCTTTAATTGTTGAACAATTAATCTTGTCCCATTGCATAGTCCTTTTTTGGGGTTCATATTTCGCAGTAACATAATAATTGCACCTTTCTTTAGCTGCAAAATATGTGGTGGCATTCCAGAAGGAGTTAGTGAGTTTATGAATTCAGCCGAAAAGTTGGACTGACTTTCATTGTCATCAGCAAGTACAGAATCAGCACTGTGATAATTTCTTTGTGGTGCATTAATTTTTTTTAAGATTTCATTATTGAGTATTAATGCATCCTTATTTTTACACGTTAGTATGACTTGGTTGGCAAGCTCGGAATATTCCTCGTTATTTATACTCCCTTCAAATATAGCCGATATAATATCTTGTTGACAAATCATATGAGGTGGGATCTCTACAGTGTCTTCAGGTAAATGTGGTATTTTTTCTGTTCTGCCTTCTCCAATTTTAATAAGCCAATCATTGAAATCAGTTTGGCCTTCTGATCTCATATTTTGTTTCAGTTGAAGATGGGTAAAATGTTTCCATAGTGTGCTTGACTTTATACATGTTTCAATAATGTCAGTTCGATTTCCATGTACAACGACAGGTAATGTTTGTCTGAAATCGCCACCTAACAACATTACCTTTCCACCAAATGGAAAAGTATTATCCATGACTTCACGAAGCAAACGGTCAATACATTGGAGGGCATAGCATGACATCATTGTGGCCTCATCTATTATAATTAATTTACATTTGTTGAATTGCTTTGCTTGTAATGATGTCATGCGAATATCTGACACAGAAGTTTCTAAAATAGGCACTGGCAGTTTAAATCCACTATGAACAGTTCTTCGAACTTCTAACAAAAGTGCAGCAATTCCAGTAGTGGCAAACGCCATTGCTATTTGACCTTGTGCTCGTACTGAACTCATTAATAAATTATACAGATAGGTTTTTCCTGATCCGCCAGGTCCATCAAGATAGAAATAACGCTCTGTCACCATGTCATCATCTATTGCATTTTTAATGGCATTAAATGCTTGCAATTGTAATGTATTTAAAGTTGCAAGTCTTTCTTCTGTTCTTTCTGCTTGTAGTTGAATGTCATAGTCTTCAAAGTTTATGTCATCTATAAGACCTGGATCAGGCAAATTAAAACTTGCACAACTTAATCCATGAGTTAAAAAGACTTCTTGGATTTCCATTAACGCTTTTAAGTGTGCAATGGGTTCATTGTATCGTCGCATAAAGTCTTCAGCCATATTACTTTTAAAAGTCTCCCACAAAGCTAATGCATTTGGAGCATTTGAGAAGATACAAATAAAAGCAAATTGTTCTCTCATCTGTCGTGGCATTTGACATTGTGCTGCTTCTTCTAAACATCTTTCCCATTCTGTATCATCCGATAGTAAGTTTCTATGTCTTGCAGCTAAATGGAAGGATTCATATACAATGTCATTAACAGTTCTTATGTGTTCAAAACTTTGTGCTCCAGGAACATTTAAAAGTAATATCCGTAAGCAAAAACGTTCAACATCTCTTGGACTGACTGTGTAAATTCTTGGAATTATTTTATTGCCTCTGCTTTTTCTTGGTCTCCATAATCCATTCACAAAAACATAGTGATATGGAATTTCAATATATAAGTATTCAGTTGCTTCAGAATCAGTGGCATTTAATTCAAACCATGCAGTTAGTGTAGTGTGACGATCTTCACTTTGGGCCAATGCATTCATTTCATTTCCAGCATGGAAATAGACTAAATGTCGTTGTGGCAAATGTACTGCTAACCTATATACTGCATGTGATCTATCATGCATTTCACATTTTAGAAGCCGCCACATAGCTTCTGGCGCACTGACATAGCGAGCATCTACATGAGATGCAAGTTCATCATGTACTAACTCACTACTTTCAGGGTTGCCTGCACTTTTGACGACTACAGTAGCTGCATCGTAACCTTTGTAAATATATTTGTAGACATATTTAATGGATTTGATGGAAGTGCAGGCTTCTACGTTGATGTGGGCGTTGTACTTCATGAGTAAATGTGGATTGTAGGGTACTACATATCTATTGTCCACTTTTTTTCCACGAATAATGGCACTATCTCCTTCTCTTCTTTTATAAAGTGGATATCCATCACAATTGGCATTGGTTTTGTCTCTATAATCTTTTGGAAATTCTTTTGAACATTTATTATTTTCCATACATGGTGATTGTGGATTAAGCTCACCACAGGGTCCATGAATCATGCGATGAGTAACAATCTCATATAGTCTACCATATAGTTCTGGATCTGGTAGTTCAGCAATACTGCATCCACTTTGTCCGAAGTATCTAATTTATCTTTTTCTTGAAGTATTATTAGAAGATGTGCATGTGGAAGGCCTCTTTTTTGAAATTCAATGGTATATACATAAGCAAGACATTTGCCAAATAACTGATTTATAGTGAAGTCACGTATTAATTCATTTAATTTAATCTTAAAAACTCTGGCTACTAAATCTGGTCGATCTGAAGCACTTTGTCCAAGAAGTAGATTTTGTGTAATTTCTGGCAATTGTGGATTACATGTAAATGTCAGAAATAAATCGGGTTTGCCAAATTTAGTGACAATAGCCATAGCATCATTGTATCTTTCTCTCATATTTCGAGGAGATCCTTGAAAGGAAGATGGTAAAATGATGGCTTTGCCAGCTGTCATGTCTCTGCTTGTAGCCACGTCAGCAACATAGTCCATTAATCCAGAATATTGTTCTACACGGAGTTTATCTTGTTGATATTTGATAAAGTTTAAATTATTTGCCTCAACTTGCAAATAAGAATCAATAATCCATTGTTGTGTTAGTTTTCCACCACATAAAATTGGATTAAATACATTGCGAATGGCAATTTGAGCTACTTTAAATTCAAGCATAGAAACATTATTTCGGATTCTGGCTTTAGCATTTGGGTAACTGGGAAGAGTTAATTTTGGTTGCCAACCTGCTTCTCCGTGTGGGAAAAAGATGGGATATGTCATTGGATCTAAATTTGGACTTAAGATACTCATATTAATGAACGGTTGCTTCTCATTTCTGGGATATATTCTAATATCTCTTTTAAATGGTGGTTCTCCTTCATCATTCTGAAACACCATTGCAACCTCATTTGATGTTGGCAAGTTATAACGACGTTTATCAGTATGTCTGTCTCTTTTAAGCACCATATTAACCTTGGGCATTGGTAATTGATGTCTTTGTGCATGAAGTAGTTGTTCATTTTCTACTTCTGCCAATTTTTTATAAGCTTTACTGTAGGGATTGTTGTCCATAATGTTATTTAGCTCTATAAAAACACTGTGTAAGCATTTTCTATTTTCTTCCATCTGCATACGTTGGTCAACAGCTTCCATTGTATCTAGGACATATAGTTGAGCGAATTTTCTTTGATCTCCTCTGGATGTAAATGGGAAGTGCGATGATAAATTTGTCCTTGTACTTTAAAACAGTAAGGACCATGTCCTGGTACATTAGCAGCTAATGTTGCCCCCATGGATGCAAAGGATATGGCACTATTGTAGGATCTTATGTTTGTTTTAAAAATTTTGTAGTTTGGAAAAGTAGGTTCAGTCATAATATTTTGTAAATAGATAGGAAATTCTTTCCTTTCTGGAAGTTTGAACTTGTCTTTTTGACAGCAACTAATAAATTGGCCATCTCTGGGTCTCTCCTGTTTAAAATAATAAGCCTCACAAAACTGACATTGAGTAGTCATGTCCCCACAACTATGAACCTCTACTGCTAAAGACGGTGGGCAGTATTTTTTGAAACTTTCAAGTACCTCAGAACGTTAGCACGCAATACGCATGCGCTATTTGCGTTCCAGCTTACAATTTGCGTTCCATCCGCCATTTTGTGCGTAGTAGTGTTCAAAATGGTGTTTAATTGTGACTGTGGTATGTTCCGCATAGTATGTGTTTCATTCTTGCGGGTTACTGCAGTGTAGTTACGTCTGAAGCCTCGTTTTGTGTTTATTTCTTGTGTTTGTGATGTTTTGATGCGCGGCGGTTGGAATGGGTCTTTCACGGCCGTATTTTTTTCCGATGCGGCCGTATTTTGTTGCGATGCTGTCGTATTTTTTTGCGATAGACGCGGTTAGCTTTTACGTGTACGACGCAGTGTCTTTGTTTCTAAGTCGTGCGTATGTGTGTTAAGAGCGTGTGAGGGGCCTTTTTTACTGTTTTTTGTTAAGTCTTGCTTGTGTGTGTCTGGGTGTAAGCGGGTGTGAGGCGACTTTGAGTTTTTTTTTGTTAAAAAGTTGTGTTGCTTTGCGAGGATCCACATTTGCGGGGACGTTGTTGGGTTTTTGTTGGCTGGGAGGTTGGGTTTATTTTGTTAAAAAGTTGTGTGTGTGTATGTGTGTGTTAACACAGCTGACGTTGCGCCTCTACCTTCGCAAATGCGGACCCTCGCTTCGCGAGGATCCGCATTTGCGGGGACGTTGGGATGCTCCATCACCGCAAATGCGGGCCCTCGCTTCGCGAGGACCTGCATTTGCGGGGAACTGCGTCCCTCGCTTCGCGAGGGACGCAGTTCTTGCGGGCTCGCTGCGCGAGCCCGCAAGCATGAGCAGCGACCCGTACGCTCACAACTATATATGTGATTATACCTTGACACTCACTATAAGTATTAAGCCCTGCAGCCTATATTTGTGGAAGCACCAAGGGTATAAAACCCTCATCTCCACAAACCTCCGCATATTGTCTGCCATTCCAATTTCACATCTTTTTACTTCTTCTTAAGGGTTAATTATACCTTGGACCTTACTAAATTGTTGAAGCCGTGTGTGTGTGTGTGTGTGCTGACGGGGAAGGGGGGGGGGTGGCTATGGGTAATTAAAGACCATCCCCACCAGACCTCAGCAAGTTATCTGTCTTCAAACCCACCCTCATCTCCCTTCTTGTTTTATTTTTACACCATTCTTATTTTCATAGGCAGGACCTCTTAGCACACTTGTCACTAACATCAACACAATATCATATTAATATTCTATATCATACTATATTTTTATCATTACATTATATTACCATGTCATTACAATAATCCATAGCTTAAAATAACCGAACAATTGAACAATATACCATTACATTTATTATTGATATATCATACTATAATGATATATTAATATATGATAAATCATACCATAAAGATAAACCATATTAGTACAACTGACCATTTTATTATGATAACTATTATAATATACTATAGTATTCCTTGTTAAGCTTTTTTTGCCAAGGGATTTGTAATGGACCCAGTTAATGTGTTGGCCATTAGTTAATGGCCACTATTCAATGTCCACTCAGAGATTAATTGTGGTCTGCAGTTGCCACGGTGAGTTGATTTAAAATGTTCTAGTGATTGTTCCTATTAGTTCTCTGACTGTGAAGTCACATTTACAAACCTTATTAAATTGCAATTCGGCAGATTCTAAAAGGCTCTATATAAGCACATAGTATATTTTTTTTACAGAAGTTTTTAGTCAGTGAGCTTCTATCCAAAAGCAAGGTCTTCACGAACTAAAAACTTCTGTAAAAAAAATATGCTATGTGCTTATATAGAGCCCTTTAGAATTTGCCGAATTGCAATTTAATAAGGCTGTTAGCCTCTAATTGGTCTCCAAGGCTTCTGAGCTCCTCAGAGAGGTTTGTGTCGACTCCTCACCTAATTGATCCTAAACCCAGCCAGTGGATGCATCCTATCAAGGAGCTCAGGCTATCATTACACAACAGCCTGCTGAAACTGGTCATCTCCATCCCTGTGCATTCACATGACAAAGGTGCTCTACAGCTGAACAAAACCATAACATTGGCATGGATGGCTCAAGAAAAATTGTTTTATCTCTTAAAAGGGGCCACCAAACATATGACCATCTTCACAGACCACAAGAATCTTTTTATTAAGATATCAAAACACCTAAATGCTTATGACTTTGTGACAGCTTACACCACCTGCACCAAGACAAAAACTCATTAAACTCTTTCCTGTGGTCTTCTTCAGCTTTTAAATGCTCCAGATAAACCATGGTCCAACATCATCATATATTTGGACTTTCTAGCCTCTAGAGGAGAATTTGTGATCCTCACTGTCTCTAAAGGTTTTCTAAACAAGTAATTTTTTGTGCCTTTACTCAAATTGCCTTCTGCTTCTGAACTAGCAGACATTTTTATTCATATTATGTTATGTCAGAAGACCTTGTCTACAAGACAAACCCTCAGATTGTGGCCCAGTTCTTGTCAATACCTTTTGTCAACACATAGACAATAGTGTCAAGCTGTGCTCTCCATATCAATCCCAAAATAACCCAGCCTCCAAAACGCAACCCAAAATCTACAGTGACTTCCTACTTATGTGTATTTTCAATGGGATAATTGGGCCTCTCTTGCTGAGTTTTTCCACAATTGCTATCAGGATTTGATCAAAACGTTTTCATTCCAAGCATCTCTTAGATACCAACAACCATATTTCCATTACTTTTGTATCTTCAGATCCTCCAGCAGTTGACAATCGGATTGAGTCCATTCAGCACACTTTGGCCAAAATTCAAGACAACAGAAAAGGCTTCACAATAACAAAATCATAGTTAAATTAAAATATGTATTTATCTATGCCACACGTCTAATCTTTTTCACTGAATTTAAAATGGATTAGGCATGTTACTGATATTACAATAAACCTAATAGATAATTCAGAATAAATAAAAAAAACTATATATTAGTATTAGTGCCACTTAGTTAACTTATATTTAGCTAATGTAATACTGAACATTGGAAAATGTGTATATGGAATAAGAGACAGAGACTGGGAAGCGAAGCTCTGTCTCAGCAATTGAAAGATATTGATGATAGCATAGTATAATACCTGCAGAGCACAGTGATAGCCGACAGGAGTCAGTTACCATGGTGAGGTAGGCACTTTAGTGGGGTCACTTCTCCTTAAAACAAAGCATAGAGTCCACTTTGAGTGAATGGATACAGTGAGAAAGGTTCTTGGGAAAATACATCTCAGTAGAACAATCACCACATGAGTGTGACATATGAGTGTGACATATGAGTGTGACATCACAAACAAGAGACCATTCTGGAATTCACAACAGAGCTTACTTAGTAACAGATTACCTGACACAGGCAACTTCATCTTTAAATGTGTGTTTTATGTAGGTTAAGGCAGGTCTAACTAATAACAAAAAAAAGACTGAATAAAGGCTGTGAAAAGCAAAACAATATAGTGTAAGTGAAAAAACAATAACTAACGAAAAAGGTAAATGTAAAAAAGTGTGTATAAGAAATATATATGAACAACAAAAAATATATATATTCATGGAAACCCCAGATAATATACAATGGAGACAACAAATGTGAAAATATTGAGGTGTTCTTGGTGCTTGGACATGAGCTTACTTTTCACAGAAGAGAGCAAATTCCTCTACATCTAGATACTTATAAAAGGGGGGAAAAGCACACACCAAAGGCGCACCAACAAAGAAGGTAAAGGTTTTCAAGCCAATACATTTGTATAAAGATGGAAAAAGTACAATTACAAAAGGGATGGTGTTACTAAATAGAGCAATACATAAAAGACACAGTGGTAAAAAAAAACTGTCTAAAAGTCTTCTTCAGTGGATCACCAAGCAGGTATTCCTGGTTCAAGTGATTTTTATTTCTAGTAACACACTTCCGCTTAAAGTAATATTGGGGGTTACTGGATTTTATGAGATATATATTATACCTACTTGTATGTACGTTATTTTATTAAGAAGTGCTTATAAGCTCTGTTTCTATTGCCTAAAATGCTTTCTACTAAAGCTAATCCCGGCTTCCGTGGTTACTTTAAACCATGCCCATGTCAAATGTTTACACCATACTGACTACCAGTTCCCAGATACTGCATTTTATAATTTGGTTAGATTCATGTGAAATACTAATTTTGAATACTAAATATTATAATCTCTTTGGGCTCCTCATTTGTTTTTGGGAGGGATGACATTTTATGTTACAGACCAAACAAGATCAGCTTAATTGCTGTTGAGTGACACAAATTCACATTCAGATAGCACTATTATTTTTCTTGGCTTGGTACCCACCAAATGGTGGAAGATTTCAGCATTTTTAGATATACAGTCGAGTTGGAGCATGACAATAGTTGTCCCATTTCATGAGCCACAAATAATGTATTTGTTCTTATGCAAAAATGATCATATAAATCAAGAAAGTGCTTCCACTCATTTATTGGGTAGTCAACTCTTATAGCAAATAAAGGTACCTTCCCTCTCATAAAGTAAAGGCCTTGTGTATTTATTTTTGCTGTCTAAAACCATTTTGCTAGTTTTTATTTCTAGTTGAGAGTGCTAAAAATATATAATTTCACTGTCAGTTTAAATGTTTGAGGAACGCAAGACTTAAAAAGTAAACTGCACATCTTGCATACCCTCTAAAAAAATTTCAGAAAAAACAATAGGGTTTGAGAATCTTTATGATATGTACTTTTAGCTGAGGTTCAAAATAATGTTTGTCACTTTTATGCAGGTATATAAACGGCACGCTGCTTTTTTTGGCGCATGCGACCTGCACAACGTCATGTGCGCGCTGACAAAGGCGCATCCCAGAGAGGGTGAATACTGGAGGAGAGAGACCTGGGGTTAGAGAGTGGGTACTAGGGAGAGACACAGAGTGAGTAGTGGGGAGAGAGGAAGAGTACTAAGGGAAGGATGGAGAGCTGGAGAGAGAGGGTGAGTACTGGAGGGACAGAGGTTGAGCTGGAGAAGGAGGGGGAGGAGAGGGTGAGTGCAGAGAGGCGCGCCGATGTGGGTGCGCCCATTTGTCCGCCTTTGCGGGCGTGCACGAGATGCTGCGCACGTCTCGTGCGCCCAAAAGTCGAGCTACCATATAAACACATAACGCAGAGGGGGTGCATGCTGACATCACACGTGGCCCTCAGCCTGTTCTCTGGAGTGGGAGTGCAGGACCCTCTTCAACAATACACAGTCCATTTTATCTCTCCAATACTAGTAAATAATACCCAATTTATTCTCCTCCATCTGTTTAACGTACTGTGAGGACCTTTTAAGGACTCAGAGACTATATATGAGGACTTTAAAGTGAGTTTGCCTGTCACTGGCCTAAGCCATTTCAGAGCCCAGAATTATGTCTCAAGTTGTTGGTGCAGTGCCAAAGAATAGTGTGTTCAGATACAGTATCTTTATGCACACGCACATATCTTAGGGTGGCGATATAGCAATCATAAAGAAAGAATAGCAACAGCGGTGTTGGGGGTACACGTCTTAACGTATCCAGGGCTGCATAAATCATTAACACAGCTTTGTGTTTCTGAGGACTATATATGCCTGAGACTTTTAGGTAGATACAACAATTGTAATTATCTCCTAACAAGGGCATGGATCTTTATTTGCACTGGACACACCAGTTATATTTCTATGATTTAATTTACTAGTTTACATAACAACTGAGGTTGAAAATAAAATATTGGCCCTTCAAAAACCAACTAAAGAAAGAATTTAGAGATGGAGTGAGTACATTGTAGATTGTTCCTTCAAACCATTTTGTAAGCTACATTTTTTATTAAGAACCAACTTTATTTGTAAGTTTAAATTCTGAAAAGGCAGTGAAATTAAATAATAACAACCTATCACATCTCGTCATTGCTTTCAGACAACCAGCAGACAAAAATACCCATACAATATTATACTTTTTATACCAGTTAGTGATACACAGATAAAGCACTACTCTATCAAAGTGTTACATGCCAAAAATTGCTATCAGTGCTCATTTAAAACTGAATTTCTCTGAAATGCTTAAATATGCTAGTCTTGTACACAGTGGCGGAGCTACAGTTGGTGCAGCAGATGCAAAGGACCAAGGCCCAGGGTAGGAGCCGGAAGGGGGATGCTTAATTAGTTAGGGGAAATGGGGAGATAGATATTTTTTTATAGAAAGGTGAACTGATATGACCACCTACATGTATTTTTGCCATTTTATTGACCCTCTTCTGTATGAAGAGAAGTTGGAAGTGGGTCTCTACATTTTTTGCTCCAGGGCCCTCCATTCACAAATTCTGCCACTGCTTGGTCGCCTCAATTTTTTTTAAAAAATAAAAATGATATAAAATACAATCCCAATTGAAAGAAGGGCTCCAAGTTAAGGTTTTAATGAAACATATTAACTGCTATAGATACATACATTGCAGACTCTGTCTTATTCCTATAGAGTTCTTTTAGTAATACCCTAACTTGAAGAGCACTCATTACAATTGGGATTGTATATTATTTCAACCTATATATTTAGCAATATTTAGAGGTAGCTGCACTTTCATTAGATATATTGCATTAGATATATTGTTTCGTATCCATAACAAATTATTTACATATATTTGTATTGCTTCAACTGGATTATATAAAAAAAACTAAGAGACATTATTGATTGTTTCATTCGTCGCTTTTTTAGAGTTTTAAAGTTCTAAATAAAGTTGGTTCTTATTAATGTAGTTTACAATATGATATAAACAAACAATCTACAATGTAAATGCTCCAAAATTGGTCATTTCTTTAGCTGGTTTTTGCATGTATAATATTATCCAGAACATCTATATTGTAAAAAGTAATCCTGAATGATAGTGCCACTGTAGATATATTGGACAATCAAGTTCACTTCTTTTTTAGCTCCTTTGGTACCATATTGGTCCGAATATAAGCCGCACCTTTTTTCCGATTTTTGAGCTTGCGAGTTACGGGTGCGGCTTATATTCGCGGCCGTAAAAAAATCATTGCCAATTTGCGAACTTTGCTTGTAACGCGTGCGACTTCTATTCGAGAATGCAAAATTACTGCCGATTTGCACGATTGCAAGTTACGGGTGCCGATTTTTATGCTTTAGACTGCGGTATTGAATAGCGATTTACGGTTTTAGCGCTTCTAACATCCTGGCCTGTAACCTGCAAAAAAAGCTACAGTGCTAATTAGAAAGCCTGTTTCTTGCAATGGCTGATCACTTGGAAAGTCTTTTTCTCTCCAATTTTACGGGTGCGGCTTATATTTGAGTACTATCTTTTTTCTATTTTTTCCCCTTGAACTTTGCGGGTGCGGCTTATATTCGGAACAATACGGTACTTGTATTATGTGAATCGTGAATCTTTACTCTTGAGATTGTTTGCACTGCTTTATTATATAAATGATTAGTTAGTAATACAGCCTGCATGTTTGTTTCTGTTGAGGCAAAAACATTATGCCCAACCCTTATCAAGCACCAAAAGAAACAAATTAGTAGAAGGAGCTGCATACCAGCATAAGGGAGCTGCATAAATAATACTGAAAAGAATAGTTAATACAAAGTATCAACAGTTTTCAGTGCTTTTTTTTTATAACATAAATTTTATTGAGAAGTTCTGGAATTGCAATGACAAAACAAAAAGAATAATGAAAAACATAGTCCACATGTTGTCTTATAACTAACATCATATTGCTAATATATTAAAACCATTCCATTTAAATAAAAACTCCATTCCAACTCTTTTTCTTTTTTTTTGTGATTCTGTCCAAAAATATTCACACTAGTTTCTTAATACTCAGCAATATATACAGCTTATAAAGTCACATTGCTCAAATTGCAGTAATTCACATTTCCATGGATGAACCTGAGCAGCAGGAGATATGTTAAAAGAAGATAAAATAGAAAAAAAAAAAAAAAAAAAGTGACATTATATAACACCTATGATGGGGTGTCATCCCCCATTAATTCCCTGCTCAGCCAATCTTAAGGTAGCCATCCTCCCCCCCTGTACCTTTGGCGTACTGAAGAAATATCTCTCCGGGACCTCTCACCACTTCTCCCCGTCCGCTCCACACTCCACTCCCCAGCCGCACATCAGGAATGGCTTCTTTAATGTGTTCCCTTAACTTAGTTATTATATATTACTGTCTGTGAATAGAATCCAGGGTTCCCAAACCTCCAGGAAGCAGTGATGTGTATCTGATATGATATGGGTCATCCGCTCATTAATGCAAATAAAGTTTATTTTGTTTGTTACATCATGGAAATTAATATCCCTACTCTTCCATCGTCTTGCGATGGTGTTCTTAGCTGCTAGAAATATCAGTTGGGCCAGTTTATTCCCCTCCCTTCCCAATTTTGAGAAGCGTGCTCCCAGGAGACAGACTGCTATTGATGGTTGGAGTGGGGTTTTGAGTATTAGCGAAATTAGATTGGTCGTCTTAGACCAAATTTTAAATACCTTAGGACAACTCCACCAAGTATGAATGAAGTCTCCCCTTCCGTGACACCCCCTAAAACATCTATCTGAGTTTGTTTGGGATATCTTATTTAGTCGAACTGGAGTTGTATATGCCCGATGTAAAATCTTAAGGGAGGTTTCTAATAAACTATAATTAAGTGAACCCTTAGATAGGTTCGTTAAGGATTCAGCCCATTTATTCCCATCCCAAATTTGCCCTAGGTCAAACTCCCACCTCGATACAAAGGAAGGCCTCCAAGTGCTTGGTGGACTATTGAAGATTTGGTATATTGACCCCAAGATTCCTTTGGACAGGGCCTCACTCTTACACACCACCGACATCCAAGTTTCCCTCGGGGGTCCATGGGTTCTTTGTATCTCATCAATCCAGCTCCTTATTTTTATGTAATTAAAGTGTTCCCGGTGTGGAACCTCGAAGTTCCTAATCATGGATTCTGAAGTTCTCATAATCCCTCCCTCAAACCAAGCCCCCAGCTTATCCAGACTATGCGAAGTCCAATATTCCTTGGACTCTGCAGTGATGGTGGTTAATAAGGAGGGCGATGTAAAGATCGATGTGAGGGGAGAAACCGGGTAAGTCAGTTAGTATTTTCTCCTAGCCCAGATCCAAACTCTCAGTGTAAACTTAGTTATGGGGTTCTGTATTCTAGAGTAAAAAGCGCTTGCACCTGGAGCCCACAGGATAATACCCCACGTAAGCGGGGCCATCTGCAACTCCTCTACAAAGACCCAGTTTGGTTGAAGTGGAATGGAGTGAGCTAGTGGGATAGAGGCAAGCTGGGCTGCTCTGAAGTAACTCAGGAAATTAGGGCAAGATAGGCCCCCCTTGGATTTATGTACGTACATCGTTTTTCTCGCTATCTTAGGGAGTCTATTTCTCCATATGAACTTAAACACTTGGGTCTGGAAGCGGGCCAATTCTGTATTTTTTATCTGGATTGGCAGCGTCCTGGCAAGATAGAGCAGCCTCGGCAAAATATTCATTTTAACCGTGACTACTCTACCCGTCCATGAGATATGTCGGTTTGTCCAATTTTCCAGGTCTCGCCGCAGAGCCCTATAGAGAGGTGGATAGTTAGCTTTATACAAATTAGTTAATGAGTTGGTCAAATTAATCCCTAGATATTTGATGTGTGAGGGGGGCCATATAAATTTGTGTACTCCCTTCAGGTGATTCAAAATATCCAAAGGGATCCCAACACTCAAAGCTTCTGTCTTGTCCTGGTTTAACCTCAGGCCTGACACATTGCTAAAGACTCCTATCGTGTCCATCAGGGCGCATACAGAAGAGCTAGGGTTCGAAAGGGTGCAAAGCAGGTCATCAGCAAACAAGGAGCATTTTAGTTGCTGGTGACCCACCCGCACCCCCTCTATAGAGGAGTTAACTCTGATCGCCTGAGCCAAAGGCTCAATGGCCAGAGCAAAGAGAAGAGGAGACAATGGGCAGCCCTGTCTCGTACCTCTCTCGATTTTAATACAGGCCGTATGAGAACCAGGCAATTTTAGTGTGGCCCTGGGGAGTGTATAATAAGTACGCAGCAGGTTTAAGAAGTTTCCTCTGAACCCAAACTTATCCAAAGTGGCAAATAGGAAGGGCCATTCCAGGGTATCGAACGCCTTTTCGATGTCCAATGCGAGTAGGCACACAGGGAGACCCCTAGCCCTGGCCAAATGAATGACATTTAAAGTCCTCCTGATGTTATCACTAGTCTGCCTGTTTGGAATAAAGCCTGATTGGTCCTTATGTATTAAGGCGGGTAGGAAGATCGAGATCCTCTGGGAGAAAATTTTGGCCAGCAGTTTGACCTCCCCATTAAGAAGCGAGATTGGTCTATAATTTTTAGCTTCCTTTGGATCCCGGGCCTCCTTGGGGAAGAGCGTCAAGTCTGCATGATTCAGCTCTGGGGGAGTTGTCTCTCCTCTTAGAATTGAATTGAAGAGACTACATAAATGGGGGGCCAGTATGTCCGAGAACTTTTTGTAATAGATGTTAGTGAACCCGTCCGGACCGAGGGACTTCCCTAGCTTCAGTTCTTTAATGGCATCTAAAATTTCTTTGACCGTCACATCTTTATTCAAATTTTGTAAGTCCAGGGGTGAAATTTGGGGCAAATCAAGGGAGTTTAGGTAGGAATGAATAACATTTTCTGAGGCCAATTTCTGAGTGGAGTAAATATTTTGATAAAAGTCCCTAAAGACCTCCTGGATTTCATTTTGGCTGTAGGTGAGATCGCCTTTCCTATTTTTGATTTGGGATACCCTGGCTTGAGCATATTTAGCTTTTAAGCTCCTTGCTAGTAGCTTGTCAGGTTTATTCACCTTAGCATAAAACAAATGTTGAGTCCTCCTTAATGCCTTATCCGTTTTTATGGTCAAAATACTATCCAGCTCTAGCCTGGCCTTATCTATCTGTTTCCTTAAAGCTATCGAGGGAGAAAGCTGATGTTGCCGCTCCAATTGAGATAGTTTCCCTGATAGCTCCTTTTCTTTTAGCCTGTTCTGTTTTCTGAATTGGGAGGCTAGCTTGATAAACACCCCCCTTATGTAGGCTTTGTGCGATATCCAGACCCAACCCGCCCCTGTCTCCCCACCCGCATTGGACTCAAAAAATTCCACCAACTCCCTCTCAGTTTGCTCCTGGAATCTGGATTGCGAAACTAAGTATTCATTAAGTCTCCAGGTATAGGGCATCCGAAATTGAGCTCCCAGGTCTACCTCTAGTGTGACCGCCGCGTGGCCGACCAGGTGCACGGAACAATAGCCGCTTTGTTTGAGCTGTCTAGAAGCGAATTACATATATATATTGTGGGCCTCATTCTATTATCGGCCGTAAATCGGCCGTAAGGCTGCGATTCCTTGCGGGGGTTCAGTTAACTCGCGATTCTATTATATGGCCCCGCAAGGATCTCCTTTTACGGCCGGCCGCATATCTTGGAACCGGCCGTAAGCTGTGAAATATAAAAACTCAAAAATAAATTCAAGCCTGCACTGTACAGCTCTGTAAATGCTAAGGATCATATTGGGGGACATGAGGATTAAAAGGAACCCACTCTCAAGCTTGCACATCTGCCCAAACCCGAGTTCAAATTAACTGTTTATTTTCCGGCTGCGGCGTGGGTGTGTCTGAGGTGCTCCAAGCACTCTGGACTTTTTACATGGATATTTTACGGATATTAAAAATAAAATATTTTACGGATTTGAGTACAGGATAATTATGTGCTATTTTTTCTAACACCTAAAATCCCTTTATAGTCTTCTCAAAGTGCAGGATGGCTTTATTTGAGCTATTTTATGTGCTTAATTGGTGCTAGCGAGACCTCTTTCCTGCATGTAAGCTGCGGCTCGCTTTTAGCCTTGCAGAGAGGTTTCCCGGAGCAATTGAATTGCAAATCTCTTGCGGCCGTTTTAGATCAAAGGCTTTCCTCTGGCGCAAGCGGCCGCAAGAGATAGCAAGGCACCGGCCGCAAGCCTGCCGGAGCCTCCGGCCGTAAGGGAATAGAATAGCAGAATAGCTTGCGGCCGGTCCTTGCGGCCCCGCAACGACTGCGGCCGCTAATAGAATGAGGCCCTGTGTCTATACGGGAATAAGTCCCGTGTGTAGGGGAATAAAAAGTATAGTCCCTTCCTCTGGGGTGCAGACCTCTCCAGGCGTCAACCAGATCTAAGGAGTGCAGAAGTTTTAAGATTTGCCTGTTTTTTTTGGAGAAGCGAACTTCTTGTGAAGTTTTAGATCTATCTGCCACTGGGTCTAATACCAGATTAAAGTCCCCTCCTATAATTAGTTTGCCCCATTCTCCCCCCTCCAGGACCCTTAAAAATCTGATCAGGGTCTTATGTGGTGCTTTCGTGGGGGCATAGAAGGAGGCTAGTGAAACTGGAGAACCCAGAATCGTCCCCTTTAAAATGATGTAATAGCCCTCCCGGTCCACTATCTTGGTTGTCATTTGAAATTGGAGGCTCTTGTGGAGCAAAATCGCCACTCCTTCTTTTTTGGAGACCTGGGTAGAGTAGTAAAAATGAGGATAATTTATGTTGAGGTAGGTTGGGGCTTTATTCCTGGCGAAATGTGTCTCCTGTAAGAAGATCACCATGGGGTTAAGGGTCTTATAGTATAGGAAAGCCTTCCTTCGCTTGAAAGGGGAGTTGAAACCTTTCACATTATGGGTAAGTAGCGTCATTGGTGCGGTCATGGATAGACTTGAGGTGTATATTTCTGGTGCATTAATGTAGCCTTACCCTTCCGGAGGAGCGCCGAGGAGGGAGTGCAGAGCGGATTTCCCCCTCTGGGGGATAGGAGTGGTTGAGCCCGGCCAAGAAGAGGTCCAGTATGATTAGCTCTGTGGGGGGAAAAGAGGCATGAGTATAAGTAGTGCAGAGGCGGTCCCAAGAAGTCTAAGGGAGGCAGGATTATACCGGACAAGTCTGGCAGTATCTCAGAACTACTAGAACCCAACTCAATAGGCTGAAATGAGATCCGTTTCAATAGTACCAGGGGTCCTCCACTCTCTGAGGCCAGGCAACTTGGCCCACTGTCCAGGAGACAGGCCGCCGCCTTAAGCCCAGCTATGTAGAGCAAACCCTGATTTGGCTCAAAATCCCCTAAACAGCCATAGAGAAAGAGAAAACAAGAACTAGGAGGCACCAAGTGGCAAGTTTCGTTTAGGCAGTAGGGGGGAGTACAGGGGCAAGAGAGCCCATGCTGATAGGTGACAAGGAGAAGAGCAGCAATGAAGAAAACACAGAGGGAAGAGAGAACAGTTGCTGCCAAAAGGTCTGACTGTCCCAAGACCACCCGTCTTGTCTTAAACATTCTACCCTCTTGGAACCCTAGAGCCTCTGTTCCAATTCCCGCCGGCAAGGCCAAGCAAAAGTAACCTAGAAAAGTATTAAGAAAACAGAATAAAGACAGAACCATGAATAGCTTATTTAAACGTTTAACAACATAATTTTTTATCTTGACTAAAGCAGAGTAAACCTTTAGACCCGGTCCAGTAAAGAAAGATCTTGACGGACTGGCTATACTATCTGCATGTGTATTAAAACTTATAGCTTTATCAGTCAGCTAACACCTGCTGAAGAGGGGAGGAAAAGCAAAACATGGATTAGTAACATTCCAAAAGTCTTTGGTAAACATGGCCACGCTAAGGGCCCCAGGCTCCTTTGAGGACCTAAGTAAAAAAAGTAAGAAAAATAACACGTCCTGGGAAAAGGCCAGGTCAGTTCCAGGTGGCTTCCATGTTAGTCTCTACCAGGGAATTTTGAAATGGTGTTTTTAAGCCCTTGTAAATCCTTAGGATGCCGAAATAAGTCTTTGCTAGCCAGTTGTCTTTTCAAGCGGACCAGCCTATTTGAAAGTCACTGGAGTTGGCAGCAGCTGAATTATTGCATTTACGAGTCCATGATCTGGGAGGGTCGTCTATGAGTGGTCTTTGAGGCTTGGTCAGTGGGCCTCTTGTGCCTGGTCACTTCAGACCATTGCCTTTTCGGGAGAGGTAAAGCTGCTGATGCAAGTGATGTCGAGGTCGGGTCCCCCCCAGAGAGATCCAGACTCTTCAGAAGTTCTTGGCAGTCTTCTAGAGAACGTGTTGTATACTGGGTGCTCCCTACTGAAAAAATAAGGGCAAATGGGAATCCCCAACGGTACCGGATGCCGTGGCGGAGAAGAACTTCCAGGGCTGGCCTCATCAGCCTCCGTTTTTGAAGTGTGGAAGGGGAGAGATCCGCAAAAAATTGAAGTTTGGCCCCGTCTGGGCCTGTGATCACAGCCTTCTTGCGGGTAGTTGCCAGGATTAGATCCCTTGATTGTTGGCGTAGTAGCCTTACAATGATGTCTTTGGGAAGGTCTAGGTTACGACTTCCCCCAAGGGCTCTATGGGAACGCTCCACTTCCCATTCGTGGTCTGGATGACCTGAGAGGATCTCGTCGATCGTGGCCTTAAGGTAGCGAGGAAGGTCGACTATTGCCGTAGGCACGCCTCTGATCCTCAGGTTGAATCGCCTGGATCTATTCTCCAAATCCTCCAGTTTATCTTCTATGCCACAAATACAGGAGGTGTTATCCGCAATGGTGGCCCTGTCTCTCTCCTGGGCCTCTACCACTTGGTCAACGGTCTCTTCAAGTTGATTGGTCCTTTGGCCAATCTCATGTATGTCTTTCTGCAAAGATATGACCGCCCTGTCTATGTGAGAGGCCAGGAGAGCCTCAATTCTTGCCATTGAATCGCTGTTGATGGAGACTTCAGGCTGTGGGGCCCCCTCCAGGGGATCCAGGTCAGAGGTGTCAGATTGCTCCAAGACAGGGTCCTTCATCAGTGCCACCTGTGTTTCTGAAGCCTTGAAATGTTCGTCAATTTTTTGGGATGTTAATGACTTTTTGTTTTTCCCCATTTTTATGGAGCTGCTTCTACCCGGGGTAGCCATTGAGTGTCCAGACAACGGATGGATTCCACTGGGGGGGGTCACTCGGTATTAGCTTTTACCTCTCAAGTATTTAGGTCTGTTGTAGTCTGTCTTGTCTGTTCATATCTAGATTCTGTACTGAGATCTTGGCATCTCTCAGGCCCTGCCGGCGGGAACTGTGCTTGGCTCCTTCAGCTACATCTCCTTAGGCTGATATGCCCCGCAGTTCAGTGCCCCCAGCAGATCTGGGTTGTGTACTTATCAGAGTCCCACCAAGTGTGATCTGTCTTTCAGTGCTTTTTAAAGGAACACTGTAGTACATTTAAAACTAAAGTTCCTAAGTTTGTTTGTTGTCCAGAGGCTTTTAAAACAGTTTTACTGTTTAAAATAAATACAATATAATAGTTTTTTCTTTCTTTTTAAAGTGTGCTTTCCCCCTAAGCAGTTTACCTGGGGGCTAGATAGCTTTGGAAGCAGACAGGGCTATGATGTCATTGGTCCCACCCAGTGATGTCATTCCCTCTTCCCTGCTGCTCACACAGAGGTATTGAAGGTAAAGCCACCTTGCAGCTGCCACATTGACCCCACCCAGTGACATAAATGAGACCAGGCCAAAGATTATGTGCATTATAGCCTTAAGCATGCTCAATCTGAACCAGATCTTAGACTGGTCAGGTTTTTGTTTTAGTCTAGGTCCAAGGCTAGCACACGCTCCCTTGAGGGGAAAATGACAATTTCAAAAGTAAAAAAAAATGATTAACTTTTATTTATTTTAAACTGCATAATGTTTTAATAGCTTCTGCCCAAAACAAACATTTGAGCTTTACTTGTAAATACACTACAGTGGTCCCAGCTTGTTGGGTGACAATGTCTCTTTTTATAAAGTAACTATTAGTGCAGCTTTTAATCTAAAAGTAATTTGAGAATAATTGCACATTTGAAGTTAGGTCTGCACAAACTTGTAGCTGTGTTGGTGTGAGCATACTACCTTTCTCCCAGCAGTGTATCTTTATATCAGTCCCACTGGTCACTCTCCCTCTGATAATAATACAGGCAGAGAAAGAATCAGAACACTGTTTAATTCAAATATACAAAAATTGACATTATCTGAGGTACAACATTAAAAAAATCCTTTCACACTACATCAGGGGGTGCAATCAGTGGTTTAACGTTTCAACTAAAGATGCTGTGACTGCAGCAGTGCCAGCCTACCCCACACACTCTGTACACCAGTGGTAGTAAACCTGGTCCCTACCACTAGTGGGCGATTCAAGCTTTCATGGTGGGCGGCGCTGTAATCGCTAGGTGGTGGTGCTGACGAGTGACGTCACAGGCCGGAGACCAGCAGCACCAAGTTTGGCTGGTTGGAGAGCTGGTGAGTGAGCCTAGGGACAGCAGGGACGGGATCACTATCTAGTAAGTATAGGGTGATACGTAGCTAGGGTCATATCATTTATGTAACCAGAAATGAGAGACAGGGTAAACTGAGTTACTGTGGCACCGGTGGGCAGTAAGGAAAATTTACCATGAAAAGTGGTAGGTAGGTAATATAAGGTTGAGGACCCCTGGTGTACACCATGACATGATGAAGTAAAGTCAGTATCCCAATTACACACTGTCACACTAGTATATGTATACATAGCTCATGCACAGCACCTACAGCAGTAGTACTAGTCTCGTAGTCATAACAGGTATAAGTACACATGGCACAGGTACTATGCAGCCAGTGCTATCATCCTCCTCACACACTGTGCAGCATGGTATGGCAAGTACACATACAACTGGCACAGCACCTGCAGCACCAGATCTCATCACTCCCTCACACACTACTACACTAAAACATGTATATGCAGAACAGGCATCAAGAGTGCCAGGATCCCTTTCACACTCATTGTGAAATTTCATACCTATTAAAATGCTAAATGGGTGAAAATCAACACATTAAATTAGTAAAATGAAAAATGTTCTATTGCTCGGCTCCAAATACCTATAGAATCATTTTTATATTCCAATGACATTCATTCATTTTCTGAAATGTCCTTTATTGTTGCTGCAACAGTGACACTTAGTGGTCACAGAGAGAACTGCAGGTAACTAATGGTCCAGCTTTGTGTTTGAAAAACATCTTTAGTGAGAAAACTTGCACATAAAATGCTTGTTTTTATACTTTATTTGCACTGCAGCTCCTCCTTTTTTCAACCTTTGGCAGACTTCCATGCAACTACCTCATTACAGCACAGTTTTACTGGTAGAGTTTGAGGAGAATAGTGTGCTTTCTGTCACTGTTTGTCAAGTATTGCTTCAACTTACAGATAGGGGAAACAAGCAATTTTAGTGCAAATTTTCTTACAAATGATCACATTTATTAATCACAAATACTGAAAAGTTGTTTACATTGTTTTCTACTACTTAAGAGTCATGAAAACTGGATCATTATGGTGGACCTTTACAGCTAGTTAATAAACCTACTAAGACACATAATTTCAAGTCCAAATATACATTTTGTGTGTTTCAGTATTATATATCAAAATATCCCACTAAATCTAAGGGTACAAATTGTACCCTTCAAAGTCATGCAATATTCTTTATCTCTCTCCTGCACCTGCAGTGGGGTCATTCACAGCTTTGTGTGGCAGGGACCAGTGGGGTGCTTGAAAGGGTGGGATATGCCTAAATGAGAGGTTTTGTTATTATTTTAGCAGACATATGTGCCCAGTGTTATATATCACAATTCAATATGTTTGTATGAGTATGGAATTACAATTACATATTTTTGAAACCAGGATCTTCCCGTTTAACTAGTGCTGTTCTATTTTTCTTCACTCCTAGAGGAACAGTGTTGGATTACAAATCTGATAAACTCATAAGTGCATAATTGTAGCAATGATAATTTGGCTAAACGAGCTCTCTCTGGCTTGCTTGCCTCAAATGTGGCTGCCAATTCAACCACTAATTTGTGCACAATAAAAAATGTTTTCAATAAGATAGCGTGCTGTGATATTCTTCCTCCCGAGTACAAAGGGAAAAAGTATCTTAACTGAAAGTGCATCAATAATTTATCATGTAGAACTGTTTAAAAACACCACTTTAATAGTGCAGCATCTGTAAACCTGTCAGAGGTTCAGAAAATGGGCACATGACTAATGCTAGGGGGTCATAATTTCCCTGTGTTTACAGTATTTTGCTTGAGGATACAAGTTTTCAAACAAATCACACTGTTCTTGATTGGAAACCAAGGAGATGACAGCAACTTAATACTTTTGTAACTAAGAACTTATTGGTTCCTCGTTTAGCTTAATTATGTTCTATAAGATACCAAGTTATCTCAGATATCAGAACTACTGCTTGATATGCTGTCATTCTAGTAGAGTCAATAAACTGGACACAAAAACATTAATATATATCTAAAACTTAATGACTGGTATTTTTTAATCTAGGATATCCATATACGTCCATACCCCATTACTCCAAGACAATGTGTTCTCATGATAATGTCATACAATAATGAACTTGAAAAATAGCTTGTCTGTGATCATTACCCAGAATCTAAAGCTCCCTAATTTTAAAAAACCTATGTGAAAGTTGTTGAACTGAGAACATAAGTATGAATTAGTGGCCTTGTCTCTACCTGAGGGAGGGAAGCCATGAGACTGTCCCTTTAACCCATTAAATACTACACTGTCATCAGGTCACAACAGTAACCAGCAGAAGACAGCTGAATGGACCCTGTTTAACTGAAGTGCAGAGCTTCAAAATATTGGTTGTCAAACTGAAGATTGACAGTGCCAGTGGGCAAAAAAGTGTAAAATAATGCAAGTCCAATACACAACAAGTCATACCCCATCTTGATACTTGCCTCACTTAATTTCAGGGGTGTGGGTTTTACAATCTACAGTGACATTATGGAGGTCATTTCTGAGACCATGGAGGTGGCCATTTTGAATTCCACCATCACTCCATGACCAAAAAAGTTGTTTCACATGGGAGAAATCCGGTGACCAGTGTTCACTCTAGATCAATTGTAAGTAGTCATTTTGTTCTTGGGGTATAGGAAGTACCTCAGTTTCTAATGTGCAAACTCTACATCCACAGGGTGATTACTAAAAATAAATATTACATTTAGTCTCCAAAAAAAATCCAGTGTACAACCAGCTGAAAAGTCTCTTGATATCAGTACTGCTGCTCATTTGTTCTTAAGGCATATCCACCACTGATCAAGATTAAAAGAGGAAGGAGGGTTTGGAGAGAAGAGAAACTATAGAAAGAGTAAAGGTGGGGGCAGTGTTGTTTGAAGACAATCTGTAGTAGATGTAGGATTAATGGAGACATCTAACCGGGTCTGAGGAAAGAAACAGATGGCAAAGGGTTAGAGGTCACTCAGTGAAACTGATACTTTAACCCATTAAATATGCTGCTCTCATATGCTGCTCTCCAATGGGACTAGTCCTTAATGACGTTGCATCACATTATGACTCATCAAATATTCCTTTATTGTAATAAAGTTATCTACAGCCCACAGAATATCTTGTATATACTGACCACTTAGTTATGTGGTAATAAATGTTATATACACATACATAAGACTAAACTATATATGAAAAATGAAACAGATCTATGTGAATAATAAATAAATATATATAAACAAAATGTTACAATATCATACATATTAAATATTATATATATACACAGTAAATACATATTACATTTATGTTCACATTTGAATGTCTAAAACAAGTTAAAAAAAAAAAGTAAAAAATACTTGGCATTACAAATCTGGCCCTCCCACCCCCCATCCCCAAATAAAGTTTGATATGCTTAAGATTTCATAGTAAGAAAAGTAATTTAAAACTATAGGTCATAACAAGTACTTTGTTGAATGTTATTTTTAAAATACATTTCACTACATTAGATTGGAAAGTTGGAATTTGTCATTTTGAGCTGTTAGTCAGCTTTTTTCTCCACCCACAAAAGGAGGTATTATTAACATTTATTTGTAACGCGCCAAATTATTCGGTAGCGCTGTACAGGGGAAAGGAACAAGGAAGAATACAATAGTAACAAACTGCAAACAATGGAGTGCCCTGGTTTGAGTTTAGAATCTTTGGAGAAAGTGTTTTTTCCAAAGCACTCTACAAGACTGGAAAATTGCTACTTACAGTAGAAAGTTTTCCTGCAGGTGGCCAGCATAGAATATAGTCGTGGACTATTAAAACAACACGCAGTTTAAAAAAAATAAATGTAATATATTTTTGTAATTTTTAAATTGTCTGTTTCCCCCTAAGTAGAGCTGCTTTCCCCCCAACTCCATGTGCCTTATAGGCTGGATCATCATGGAGCTCTATTGTAACCTGTTTGCAGCTGCTCCAATGCCCCTGCCCAGTGACAGTGTGCCAGCAATCATAGCCCCACTACATTTACTGAGCATGCTTAGTCTTAACCAGAATCTTACTGGTCAGACTTCCATTTCAGTCTCGCACCCAGGCAGAGTTGGTCACACACCCTTTTTATTTTATACTGCATACTGTTTTTAATAGTCCATGTTCAATAAACAAACGTATGAGTTTTGCTTGTAATACACTACAGTGGTCCTTTAAGTTATGACTGTATTATATCCAGGCTACCTCAAACAGATTTTAGTTTGATGTGTTAGCTTATATCACATTTTCTGGCAAATTCCCCATTATGTGATAGATCAAAAGCAGTGACACAGTTAGTGACAGTATTGTTACATACTTATATAGTGGCTGCAGCTGGAGGTGTGAAGTCTTCATGGGAGCCTGATATCCATAGGAATCATAGGAGCCGATAAAATCAACTGCAAGCCAGAGAAACAAAGATGATAATCAATCAATAACTATTCATGAGACCACTGTGATCAAAAATGTAAAATATACTCTTTTGAACTTGTAAATAGGCAGCATGTTTTTAGAATGAAAAAAGCAATACCTCCTCTAATTTATTACTTTTTAATGCAATTATAGTTTGTGAATTTTCAGTCTTGTTTCAGTGCTTTGTAAACAAGCACTATGTACGTCTGATATTAGCAGCCTTATTAAATTGTGATTCAGTAAATTTAAAAGGGGTTTATTTAAGCACACAGCGTATATTTTTACAGAATTTTTAAATTAGTGAAGACCTTGCTTTTGGATAGAAGTTCACTAACTAAAAACTTCTGTAAGAAAAATATGCTATGTGCTTAAATAGAGCCCTTTTAAATTTACCGAATCACAATTTAATAAGGCTGTAAGCTCAAACACAGGGTCCTCCATTCTTTTGTAATGTGTTACAATTGTTTTCACCATGCACTTAACCCCTATATAGTGTTGCAGAATATGTTGTCGCGTTACAAATAAAGGATAATAATAATAATTATGTTGCTGAGGAAACCACCATTTTAGTTTCCAGGGACCTATTCCTTAGGTGGGAAGAGACTTTGAATGCAGAGAGGGAGCTCTATTCTACATAATAAGAATGGGGCAGTAACTACTGCTAGAGCTCATTTACATTAATGCAAAGTTCTTTAGATTACAATGATACACCATTTTGAGACAGAATTTGCTAGAAGCAGGCTCAGTAAAGACATAGTAGCCTTCAGTAAAGAATAATTGCATATATATATATATATATATATATATATATATATATATATATATATATATATATTTGTTTTACTTATTTTGCTCACTTTCAAGTATAGTTACTCAAAAACCTTTACCAGAATATAATGGATGCTTCCATGGTATAGCAGTTGTATCACTTTTTGGTTTGTCTGATTAAAAACTAGCTTTATGAAATTTTTCCTGCCTAATTATGCTCTTGGTAAACTCAAATTTTTCAAACAATTCATTTTTTTCATCATTAGTAATCTTTTAATGGTTATACACAATGTTGTAAAGCATTTTATAATAACACACTAACCAAACAAGCAATAATTAATATATAGTGAACAATTATAATAACCATCAAACAAACTACAATTAAACAAATCAATAAACAGTCAATACTAGTTAATGATCAGTAAGACATTAGCTATCAGTGATTCTGCTGTTCCTCTCTCTTTATGTTTATTGGTTTTCATCCCTTTAGATTAATAAAAGGACTCTCAGGAGTGCCAATCCACAATGTTGTTCTACTAGAGAGTAGCATGGATTACACATATGGACTAGAAGAGAAGCAGCTAAGAATGTCAGTTCATTATAAATATTAGTGGTTAAAGACGATACTCACAGCTGTCCTCCTCATCCATGAAAACTTTACTGACGTAGCAGGCGTAGACAAAACCAAAGAGCTGCAACAGAGACAAAAAGAAAAATTAGTAAGGAAAGGAGATACTGAAAGATCTGAAAATGGAAAAAGGGTTGGTAATTAATTAAAGCTGAACATAGGAAAAGGGGGAGAAACTTCTACGTTAAGCTAGCTACTGTTAAATATACAAATAAAGCTATATAATGTGTTGGCAATTTACAAAGAAAACCTAATAATAATAGATGTACCAAAGTATTGTTTGCATACTGATTGATTCAAGTCAGTTTAGTTGTTTTATTGTGTTCAGAGAGTACATAACAGATTAGGACTCCAGAATATGTCTACCTGGATACAAGTGGTCTCATCAGAATGACTTAGCCACTGATAAATCCAAGTGTGCTCAAGGCTATCCTCAAAGGACCTCATAAAGTATTATACAAGCTAGGTTTATTACATAGTAACCAAACTTAATGGAATTTATTAAAGACCTATTTAACTTTCCTGGATTATGAATGCATCTGATAAAGGAGAATCAGTGGTGTATGGGGAAAAAAAATTGCGTGTAAATAAATACAAAAATACTCATTAATAAAACACATTTGTATGTGTATAGAATAACTCAATGTAATGTGTTAGATTAGAAAAAGATACAAACAGGGAACCTTAGATATGGATTTAAAGTAATTTCCGGAGCATAAAAAGTGCTTTGATAAAAATATATATAATACACTTGAAACTACTATTATAAGGCATATTAGATCCATCACCACCTACTGACTTGATAATCAAACACACTGGCTGCGAGTGGAAACACCACTGGGTGGTTTCATAAGCCAGGCTGAGTATCTAGCTTGTTTTTACCGCAGAGAGGTCAGTGTTTGAGATTGAACTACTATGGTAATTTACCATGCACCCTTGCCAAGTTTGTGATCTTGAATTATGCAAGATTGCTGCCATTTAATTGGTGGAGGGAGCTGAGCACTGCACTGTGACCTCTGGCAGACAGTATGCCCACAGACCTGTCAGGACTGTCTATGTTGCTGACATTAGATAACCTAAAGTGATCTTGCATCAACCGCAACCCTGACAGGAATTACCCAGCAAATTAGTGTGATTTTCAAAACTTAAGGTGGAAAACTATGAGGGGTCATCTATAACCCCCTATCTTAGTGCCATACAGTTCAATCAAGTATTTTCTTATTGTGCCTTTTTAAAGAGAAATTAATTAACACATTAATTATGCCTATTTTGAGGTTATGAAACAATTTCAGACACATTTTTCCATTAAAGATAATTCAAAGCTGTTTACAGCTGGAAGGTCATATTTTGACTTTACTACCCTTTCTGTAACATACTCCTTCCTAAATTCTTTACAGAACCTGGCACTTCAGCTTCCTAATCTATTTCTTCCCTCTGTATATGAAGCACTGCAGGTTATTTAGCAGAAACCCAAAATGTATCTGCCTTCATGTTATGAATTATGAGCATGTTTTTCCCTGACGTAGTGAGTGCACCATTTTAGCAGCCGCTTTGTAAAACATATAAATTATTGAAGTTCTTTTGACGTTCTAGTCTCCAGAACAGAACACACTGCCCTAAGTAATGAGGTATCACGTATATAGTTCTCAGCAATACAGGTAGTTGCTAACGCTTGTGAGCTCGCAGTTGCTGGCAAGGAGCACCGAAGGCAATCCTTGTGCTGGTGGAGATGAGCGCCGTAGGCGCTCATCCCTAAGACACCGTACGACTTATGAACCGTAAATGCGGACCCTCGCAAAGCGAGAGGCAGCATTTGCGGAGGTGGAGGCTCCCACATCGGTTGCAATGAGCCAAAGGTGGAGGCTCTACGGCGCCTCACAAGCGGTTACAGAAGCGTGACTTTGAAAAAAAAACACTAAATACGGACTTACACAAAAAAATACGAGCCGCGGGACTAAAAAAAAAAAATTGTGGACTTACACAATAAAAATTAGAGCTGCGAAACAATTACAGACTCACAAAAATACGATCTTAACGGCCAACCCGCGTACAGCAGAAAACATAAAAAAAACACAAAATACACACAAAAATTAAATAAAAACCTTACCCACAGCAAGGGGGGACACCCAGGACGTCTGGAAGACAGGCTACACCTCTATTTCAGTCCAATTTAAAAAGTTTAGACCCTCGAAAATCCTCTAAGCAAGAGAAAAAATGGCCGCCAGAAAAAACGAAAACGAGGCTACACGTCCCCTAAAGCCACAAAACACCGCCAAGCACATACGACTTTTACAAAAGCCTGTACGGGATACAACATACACCATTACCAAGGACGCTAAATCATCCACACCCGCGTACCACATACACATTCGCCGCCAGAAAAAAAAAAAACACAGTATTGCAAAAAAACACAAAGACCTTCACTGCGCGCCTCACAAGGAGCGCAAAAGGTGCTCATAGGACACAAAGTACACCAAGGGAGAGCCTTGCAATAAACGCCAAAAGGAGATCAGCGCCAACCTTACAATAAGCGCAAAAGCGCCTCTCATAACAAAAAATACACCAACCCAGAGGCCCGCAATGAGCACCAAAGGCACTCATTGCGAGCCACGCGATGAGCACCAAAGGCGCTCAGCACGAGGCTCGCAATGAGCGCCAAAGGATCTCAGACGACCAAAACACTTACTCTCTGTGGCAAACAGCATTACCTGCCTTACAATTTTATTGCCGTCATTTTTTTACGGACAAGTCGCTAGTACATAATATGCATTAAGAATTTCATTGTGATTGAATGCTCACCTGAACTGCATAATTGAGAATAATATTTAAAGGGACACCAGTGTAAAGTACTTTGCAATATATATATTATATATATTCTGAGCGTTTTAAAAAGCGTATTTTGTTAAGGAGCTCTAGACTATAAAAAAAATACAGTATTGCTTGTGAAATCAGAGGCAGTGACCCAAGCCTAATAAGTGCCAAAGTAGTGTTGGAGTCTCACTGTCCATCATTACAATTAACTTATAATGAGTATACAAAGGGGATTGTGGCAAACCATCACTTCGTTATAGAGGTGCAAATTAGTAATTATACTGGACACAAATATAACTCTCATATATATATATATATATATATATATATATATATATATATATATAGATAGATAGATATGTACACTTTATATATATATACACACCATATATATATATATATATATATATATATATATATATATATATATATATATATATATATATATATATATATATATACAGAGTTTTAAGGATTCTTCATCACATTACAATGTTTGAAGGACCACTGCAGTTCAAGAATAAAAATTTAAAATTAAAAAATAAAATACAATTGTTTATCCAGTATGTAACAAACTAACAATATTAACAGATGAGTACAGGAATCTATTATAGGTTTGTTACATCACTTCTTGAGAGCTGGATGATGGGGGGGGTTATCAGTGGAGCGAGGGTGGGGGAGCAAACAGGAAGAAATCCAGAGATTGTTAACTGGATAAAATTTAAATTGACACCAACCCCCCTTTCCCTCTCACTGACCCAGATGCAGAGATTCTGCATCAAAGGATGCAAACATAGCCCTCAAAGAATGTACAATCCTTCCTCACACACAACTTCCACAAATATCCAGCAGACGCATAAAAATGTATTTATTTCCTATGTATTTAACAACTAGCTGTATGAGTTGTTCCTGCTTAGTTATACCCTTTTTATTGTGCAGTGATGCTTTAACACTGTGACATCTCTTTGATATTTGAAGCTTGTGGCTATTTCTTAAATTTGTGCGAGGCCAAAATGGAGCTTGAAAGGACTGTAAATGAGCCATTGTTTCGAAAATCAGGAAACAAAAAAGAAAACACTGACATCACTCATAACATGAGGTGGGGGCAGGGTCACACAGAGCAGTGATTTAGAAGATAAGTCATAACTACTAAATAATTAAGCAGCTGCCAGATGATTTCGATGGCACCTAAAGAAACAGTGTTGAGTCATGTGACAGGAGGGAGATGGACACAGACCCAGCACACAAGGCAGGTAACATTGTAAAATAATTTTATTTACAGATTACCTTATTTTTTGAATGTATAAATATTAATGTCTTGAACTATTAAGTGGTGAATTAGACACTCACAGTCCTTTATCTGAAGCTTACACTAGCCCTTTAATGTAATACAATTTATTGTTTTCTAATACATTCAAAGCATTCATTTATCTCCTTAATCAGAATTTGTGTTTTCTCAAATAGCTGCCTTTACACTCACCGCCAAGAAGATTTGCAAGGCGCTGCTCAGAGCTTCTATATAAGGATAGTCCAGGAGGCACCCAGTCACTGTTACCACATGATGATCTGCCAATGGCAGAGGAGGGCCACGCATAGGAGTCACGAGACAACCTGGTCCATTCTCCATCCACCACGAGCGATGCAATGATGTGTTAAAGTTCATAATCAGATCCCTGTGCTGTGGAAATAACAAGAACATAATCAATTATCACTGGGAAGCTCGTGGTCAAACCTGAGACAAACAGTAGAAATGGACATACAAAACCAAAATCAGCAAGGGACTTGGAACAGACTAATGGCAGGAACTGTTTTTAGCTACAGAGATTGTGGTCATGCAAAGGACAATAATGTGAGGACCTTGTGGTCATGCTAAGAATGAACACATCAAGAGCAAGGACCATTTCATATAATTATTTATTATGATACTTTACAGCAGGATTCCATGTTTTACGTTTCTCTCTCATCATACCACCTCTCCAGGTTATATATACATTAAAGAGTGATTCTCACTCCAAAGCAAATTGGCTTGATTTTGAAGCTATCATGTCTTAAGATTTAAACAGTCACTAAAATGTCATATTTATACTGTGCTCTTTTGAAGAACATGACTTGATAATGTGCAAAATGTTTTACAAAGAAAAATAACTAAATACAGCCTTTAATTTATAACAATTGTTATTCATTTTGGGAGCGGGAGGAACCATATATTCAGATAAATTGCCACTTGACAACGGAACTAGCTAGGAGAGCAATCCCTCATAGGCTAAACCTCCCCCTCAAGCTGCACAAAGACTAGAAGTTCAAGATGAAATGCCCCAGGACACAGGCAGTTAAATATGATCACAGCTTACATATCTACAAAGGTTGCTAGTTTGTTGCATACATCACAAGAATGAGAAGTTTTTCTTAAAATACAGTGTTCTAAACATGAGAATGTCGAGTTTGAGCATATTTCACCGTAAACCCCAAATACTTTATAGCAAATTGTAGTAGCTTTGAGAAATCAGTCTCCTTTAAATGTGTGAAGTGGTGAACTGACATATGCACAATTTTCTGTTTGGCAGATTAACATAAAGGACCATTAGAGTCTGGGGTAAACTTTCATATTTGTGAAGTAAATAAACTAATAATATTAGCAGCTACATAAACCATGAGTGTAAATACATATTTAGAGAAAAACTTCAGTTTAACAGACTCTCCTTGTGTTATGGGGTCTTTCATCTTGGACAGCTAGTTTGTTTAGAGTCTGAAGGAGAGGGTTATTTGACTGACATTGCATGAGGGGGACTTGAACAGGGGAGTCTTGAGGGGAAGGGAGCTGCTTTTTTGGGAAGGGGACTTGGGGAAAGAAAATTAAAAGGGTCCAGTGGCTGTGGAAGGGGATTTTTTGGAGGGAAAGGAGCTGCTTTGGGAAGGAGTTGGAGGTTATAATATAAATGTTTTTTTGTGAGTGGGGATGGGGGAGAAGGTGGTGCTGAGTGAGTTGGTACCTGTAGGGGACCTTATTGTAGCTCAACCACTGCCTACTGACATGTACTATCTATTCAGTCCTACTGTCAAGTGTCTCTTCAAAGTGTCAGTCTTTCCTTAGAAATGAAGAGTGGAATAGCCGTTAATGTCCCAGTGCCAATAATCAAAGTATTGCAATTCTCTGATTATTCATTAGAAATGAATAGAGCTTTTAACTAAACGTTTCAATTTGCTCCAGGTGTCTTATCATGTTAGGAACAAAAGAAAACAGCACAAACCCAACAAAATATATGTAGGGCGCAAGAGAACCAGCACAGCACAGGGGGATGACAGAGGTGTCATGATGTTTATTTGTACATGTGTGTGGGGCCTATACTGGAATAACAGAGCAGAGACAGTAGTTAAGTACTTACCTGGGATAAATGTCCTACTTCCAGATAGAAACAGATAATAAATGCATTCCAGGCGACCCATAACGCCAGCCACACTGAATACTGCACCAGGATTATAAGGAGAGAATTAATTAGCAATACTATTTGTGCAACATCAAATACAATATACAAGACAAGTGAGTCTGGTGAGTCTATCTAGATTTCTGTAATAGTTTTTTAATTTGTGAAAAACGTATTTTAGTGTTTAAATAACCAAAATTCTTACAGATAAAAAATCTAATCAGAACAATGATATGCCGATTTCCCCCTGCTCAATTTAATACTTGCAGACTTGGGCCCTCATTCAATTGCGATTTGGCCAATTGAATAGGGGTCTAAATAAGCACATAACATATATTTTTTAAAGAAGTTTTTAGTTAGTAAAAACCTTGCTTTTGGATAGATGCTTGCTAACTAAAAACTTCTTTAAAAAAAATATGTTATGTGTTTATTTAGACCCCTATTCAATTGGCCAAATCGCAATTGAATGAGGGCCTTGCTATTTCAATTGCATCACAATGAGGACAAGGCATTGTACCTATCCAAATAACTTTATGTGGAACAAACTATACTATTGTATAGTAAAGCCTTGTTTGGGTTTATTCAGTGAAAAAAAGTTATCAGTTCTCGTGTAATAAAGATTTCAGCCTAAAGCCTACAACAGCAGACTTAATTAGTCTACAATATTACTATTGTTAATTATAATATTTATTTTATGAATACAAACACTAAAAAAAATATTAGCAATAATAGCACCTACGGTTAATAGCACTTTCTGTGTTTATTATATATATTTCTTATAATCAACAAAAGTGACTGTGTACAATACTCACAGTACATAGATTAACTCACCATTATAAGATACCTGGATCTGTAATGTAGGGTTCCAAATATCCCCAGGATTACAGCCATGATATGCAGGAAGTTGGCTAATATGGGAGCCCATTGGTAGCCGAGGAAGTCAAATATTTGTCTCTGCAGAGCTGCTGCCTGTCATGTAAAAATTGGGGGGGGGAAATAACAGCGTCAAAGGGTCAGTCCCACTGGAAGGCAAAACAAGCTAATGACAATAATGCTTCAGTGGAGACATTCATCTCATAAACAGCCATACCCTAGTCATAAAATATTTAAAGGATCATTATCCTGGGGTCTGAAAGGATCTTATTGATTTATTGGCAATACCTGTTTCAGAACTAAATGAATGAATATATATATATATATATATATATATATATATATATATATACATATATATATACATATATATAGACTGTATATATACATAAGGGTGGACAACAATTTTGGGAACCTTGAGAACCTAGGATTTAGACAGCATGGAAGGAAGTCCTTCTTAGAGGTGCAATAAAAAATAAATATTTAGGAGCCAGCAGTGCAAATTTAAGAAGACTTGGTTCCCAGGCTCCAGGGATATATATATTTATACAGATATGCAAGAAGTTCCAAGACGAAACACATCAGCATGATTGCATTAGCATTTGTTTTAAGATTTTTTTTTGAGTATCATTTCTAGTGCAAACTAATATATGATTGGTTTTACTATACTATAGAGTTGCTTTTGCTTCCCCTCTGTTGCATATATTTTTTATAGTTCTATATGCATTAGAGGGAAGGAAAAGCAAAAACAGAAAGTGAGTTTGGTAAACAATCATGAGAAGTAGTACTTGCATGGAGTAATGGAGCTCCAACTGCATGGCACCATCAGTTGAGGAGCTACACTTAAACACAAGCATTTTTTTAGAACGTAAACTAAATTTTGTATTTCTTATATACTATTATACTGCAAGGAAATCTACCATTTTAGTTTCTGTTGATCAACTTGTCTTATGTGTGAATGTGTATGTTTATACAGAGGATGTATAATAGTGTGGAATGCCTGCCTGTATGCTGCCTGTTTCCATATGTTTGTATGATTCTGAGTGACAATGTAGGTATGCATTAAAACCTGGCAATGAAAGGGTTAAACAGTTTATGCTGTAGTAGACAGGGGGTAATTAAAAAGCTTTTAACCGCAGCAATTTTTGCTTTAATTGAATTATCGAACAGATCAGGAGCCAGAGACCAGTCTCTGCCCCGAGGTCTATGGGTAGTTTGGTTTCTTAACCTCTTCAATGCTATTTTAATAACAATATATTAATTTACACATAAATATGTCACTTTTCCTTTCCTGAATACAAATTATACTTAAAAAAATCAATTTCTCTGCATGCTATTCTAATAACGGGCAACAGTGTATGGAAAAAGCAGGCTTTGTTTTTCATGGAAACCTGCTAGGCCTTTCTCATTGCTCTCCCCCATCATTATTACTAGCCATATGAAGCGATCATGCAGAAAATGGAAAGACAAATGAGAGCCATAAAACAAAAACTAATATCATAAAATGATGTGTATAAATATATCAATAGATGCCAACAAAATATATAGAGTGTGTACTTTGTACCTGAATCCTGGATCCAGGACTGTGTTTAAAGGCATGAGTGTATTTTATATATATATATATGGATCCAGGACTGTGTTTAAAGGCATGAGTGTATTTTATATATATATATATATATGGATCCAGGACTGTGTTTAAAGGCATGAGTGTATTTTATATATTTATATATGGATCCAGGACTGTGTTTAAAGGCATGAGTGTATTTTATATATATATATATGGATCCAGGACTGTGTTTAAAGGCATGAGTGTATTTTATATATATATATATATATGGATCCAGGACTGTGTTTAAAGGCATGAGTGTATTTTATATATATATATATATGGATCCAGGACTGTGTTTAAAGGCATGAGTGTATTTTATATATATATATATGGATCCAGGACTGTGTTTAAAGGCATGAGTGTATTTTATATTTATATATATATATATATGGATCCAGGACTGTGTTTAAAGGCATGAGTGTATTTTATATATATATATATGGATCCAGGACTGTGTTTAAAGGCATGAGTGTATTTTATATATATATATATATATGGACCCAGGACTGTGTTTAAAGGCATGAGTGTATTTTATATATATATATATGGATCCAGGACTGTGTTTAAAGGCATGAGTGTATTTTATATATATATACTAGTAAATTGCCCTTCAAAAATGATGGTCTGATTTATAATTTTTCTCTCCCTCCCTTGTGTCTCTTCCAGCCACCTCCCCTATGTCTCTCCTCCCCTTCCCTCCGGTGTGTCTCTTCCCCCCTTTCCTCTCCTGTTTCTCTTTCTCCCTCTCCCCTCCCCGGTGTCTCTTCTCCCCCTCCTTGTGTTTCTTCCCCTCCCCTGTGTCTCTCCCACCCTCCCCTGTGTCTCTCACACTGTGTCTCTTCCCCTCCCCTGTGTCTCTCCCCCTGTGTCTCTTCCCCTGCTACCCTCCCCTGTGTCTCTCCCCCCTCCCCTGTGTCGCTTCCCCTCCTCCCCTCCCCTGTGTCTCTTCCCTCCCCCGTGTCTTTCCCCCACCTCCCCTGTGTCTCTTCCCCCCACCTCTCCCCTCCCATGTGTCTATTCCCCCTCTCTCCTCCTCTGTGTCTCTTTCCCCCTCATCTCCCCTCCCCTGTGCCTATTCCCCCTCTCCCCTCCCCTTCCCCGCCCCAAAAATTTTTTTATTGAAGGGTAAAAAAATGTGAAGACTTGAAGACTTGAATACAATATGGCTCCCACTCCCACATATAATGTCATCTCAGCTGTATAAATACAAACATAATAGCACTCATTGAAAATATTCTGTATCTACCTGAGTTTAGATAACTTATGTACAATAATCTCCCTACTTACACTGTTAAAAAGGCAAATAAGACAATTAGTTAGATGAAAGTGTAAGTTAAAAACTGAGTAATGCTTACATGCTATGTATTTATTGTTTAAAGGCATGCACATAACACACATATACATATATGTTTTAAACTTGTTTTAGACATTCAAATGTGAACACAAATGTACTAAATATATATAAATATATATATATAAATATATATATATATATATATATATATATATATATATATATATATACCGTATTTATCAGCATATAACACGCACCGGCGTATAACACACACCTCATTTTAAGAAGGAAATTTCAGAAAGAAAAAAAAAGTCAAATAAAGAACTTTGAAGCAAAATCCTCAACCTCAACCTCCCTCCTCACCTCCTGGTATATGCTAATGACGTGGCGCACATGTGACGTCACATGCGCGCCGGGTCAAGGAGCGGAGCGGAGGCCGGAACAGAAACAGGTAAGTGAGGGGGAGTTATTTAGGGGGGTTTAGGTTGAGTAGGGGGGTTTAGGTCGAGGAGGTGGGGTTTAGGTTGAGGAGGTGGGGTTAGAATGAGGAGGGAGGTTGAGGATGAGGAGGGGGAGGGAATATCGGCGTATAACACGCACCTATAATTTGCTCCCTATTTTCAGGGAGAAAAAGTGCGTGTTATATGCTGATAAATACGGTATATATATATATATATATATATATATATATATATATATATATATATATATATGTTTTATTTTATTTATTTATTAACAGAACTGTAAGCAGATGTATTGTATTTATAGCACTATTCTATTATTTGCGGTTCAGATTTTGCATATGTTGATGGCACTAGAATATATAAAAGTATCTGTCCTGTATTTTGTACTTGGAATAAATCTGTGTAAGTATGAAACCATGTAAATTGAAACCCTTTAAGTTGGGGACTTACTGTAATGAGATTCTTTGTAATGATATAGGATAAGTACTAATCAATACATAGTTTAATATAGTACCAGTACAAAAACACTTGTCAAGTCTGTGATATTGGCCAAACATTTGGCTTTAAAGAGATATAGAACACAAATGTTTTAATGCATTTAGTAGGGGACATGTTTAAATTATATTAGATTACACATATTTTTTTCGCATGAAAAAAAACATTAAGCAAAACCTGTTTAAAATTAATTTAAGCAAACAGGAAATGCGGAGAACATATTTTAGTCTGTAGACTTCGTTGACTAGCAAGCGCCCCAAGAGCAGTTAAAAACTTGGACACATTTTGTGCTCCATCATTTGAAAAAGAAAATACACTGTGGCACATTATTAAATATCCTCTTTCTGATGCTAGTCATAAATGCTGGATAATACAGATCACACACATAATGTACACATATACAGTGGACATAAACACACTGCACAAGCACACACAACCAGACATTTACAGTTGGTTGAACCCATCATACTTAATACTTTAGACTTCTTACACTTTTGATACAGAAAGACTGAACAAACACACAAATAAATAGCAAATTGAGCACACAAGGAAAGTGGGAAGTATAAGTACAGGTGTTGTATGGGGAGAACACACAATGTATTGTGTGCGCACACAAACACAAACTTGATTGGGCACACAACCTTTTCAGATCATGCTCCTTCAATAAATAAAAAATGGACTTGACCAAGAGTATTGTGGACTGCACTGACCACACACACTAAACACAAACCAAGAGCAGTTGACTGTGTAAATAATCTACTGCACTAAAGACATTACACACAGTGGACAGAACCAAGAAAACACAATGCTTAAACCAAAAGCACGTGATTGAACAGGCTAGCTGTATAATGTTTTCCATTGAATGACTTGGTATTGAGGGGGATTAGATGTAGGTTAAACTTGCTGTCCCAGGAGCTAATTCCCCATATTGCTGTCTGTGATGACTGCTCACACATGTGTCTTTATCATCTAACTACCGTACTTTACCATTCTCTATTTTATGTCTTCTAATTACTAGAGTGGATTGTATATTCCTGAGTGGTCTCCTCTCTTTGTATCAGTAATGTTTTACTGCATGTCTGCACTACGGACCATGACAACACCTCACCAGCAGTACAAATTGCTCACCAGAAATGGCCTCATATACCTAAATCAGAACATTGTTATGGGCCCCACAATGTTAAAACCTTCTGAGGTGGTTTTCTCATGGAAGACAGCAAAACACAGTTTGAGAAGCAATTTCTCATTGTGTTGTTACTTCATGTACTTGAATCCTTTGTTATACCAGTGTATTTTATTCTATGTGTATAATGAACAATGAAATGTCCCACTGCTTCTCATGTTCTAATCTACCACTCCTAATTTGCCTGTATTGGATAAATAGGTGTGAAATTCCCTTTTTCATTTAAGTGAAAACGTGTATAATGCTTGCTAATATAACTTGGTATTCCTGTATTTAATAGGACTCTGTCACCAAAAAGTTGTTTTTTTAGGTCATTTTTAAAGAGCATGAAAAACTCTTGTGTTTTGTTATTCAACTTTTTCTAAAGTGAATCAGTCCTGGAATATCCCATGATGTTGCATTTAAATGCATATGAGCAGTTCACACGTGTCAATTATCCGCATTGATGTGCTTTGTCAGTCACTCCACGGGCTTCCTGTTGCCTCCAGAATAAAATTTAAAATCATGACCCTCTTATATCTCAGCTCTCATCTCTAAGAACACCCCCAACTGCCTTCTTCGCTCTGTTAACAACCTTCTTCTTTCATCCTTTCTTATCACCTCCTCTCACTCCCGTCTTCAGGACTGTTCTTGTGCTGTCCCTATTCATTGGAACTCCTTGCCTCGCTCCACTTGACTATCCTCCTACCTCAAATCATTCACTTAACACTCACTTAAAACTCATCTGTTTAAAGAAGCTTATCACCTCCAGCCCTAACATACACATCACATCTATAATCCTTCTATACCTCTCCTGTACCCTTTAGATTGTAACACCCTTATTAAATTGCAATTCGGCAAATTCTAAAGGGCTCTATATAAGCACATAGCATGTTTTTTTTACAGAAGTTTTTAGTTAGTTGCTTTTGCATAGTTCACAAACTAAAAACTTCTGTAAAAAAATATGCTATGTGCTTATTTAGAGCCCTTTAGAATTTGCCAAATTTCAATTTAATAAGGCTGTAAGTCTGCAAGTTTTCATTCTTATGTGCTCTAGTAAAAGCTCTTGATTTTAAGCTCAGACAGAGTCGTCCATTTTTTTTTTCTTTCTTCATTGCGTTAATTTTCTTTTGACTTGAACTTACCCCTATATAGCGCTATGGAAATGTTGGCACATTATAAATAAAGGATAATAATAATAATAATAATAATAAATAGCATTACAATCTGCTTATCTGTCTCTGTTGTGGTCAAAATAAAGACCCCCAATGTTATCTAGCAGTGAGACTCCTCTCCCGCCATTATCAAGCAAACTGAGCTACGCATTAGCATACTGACCAAGACCCTCATTCAATTGCAATTTGGCCAATTGAATAGGGGTCTAAATAAGCACATAGCATCTTTTTTTTAAAGAAGTTTTTAGTTAGTGAAGACCTTGCTTTTGGATAGATGTTTACTAACTAAAAACTTCTTTAAAAAAAAGATGCCCTGTGCTTATTTAGAACCCTATTCAATTGGCCAAATTGCAATTGAATGAGGGCCCAACACATTAGCAAAATGAGCCACACGTTAGCATACAGGAATTATACATATTTCCAAAATGATTTACTGCACAGAAAAACTCACAATACAATGTACAGACAATACAATGTACACAATACAATGTATAGACAGTTTTTAACACTCTTTAGAATTAAATCAACTTCATGTTGGTGTCACAGAGTCCCTTTATGCTCTGGAATTTATATTACTATTTCTATTCAGCTAGATAAAGATAATAATAATAATAATAATTATTATTATTATTATTATTAATAATAATAATAATAATAACCATAATTAGATACTTCTTCATGCAAACATGATCACTCTAGTAGCAGTTAACATTGCAATTAGTGTTAGTTACAATTATTGTAATATGCAAATCAGTTTTCTAGGATATCCGATTTAAAATGTCAGTTTCCTTCCTCCTCCTTCCCTACAGCTTCCATAGTAAGTCTTTTTGCACATTCTAATTACATTCACCCAGCTGGGAAAAGTATACGAGTGGGATGTGTTTATAAAATTACAATTATCCTAATTGCTTTTCTCAGTAAATAAGATTGCCTCTTTAATATAAGTCTCATTGTTTTTAGATTTTCCACACTGATAATATTAACACCCACACACACTGTTTAAAATGTTTTTGAAGAAGGGGTATTTCATGTGCAACAGATATGAAGCATCCAGAAATAAGAGGAAAACGTGATTCCCAAACGTCAAAAACTAGATGTCTCAGATATTGTATCTTAAATAACATTATGATAACATCTTATGATAACATTATCAAAATGTTTCTTTTTTTATGTATGTTTGCTTAAAGATGGTTTAAAGGCATGCCTAAATCACAACTACTGAATAATAAACAGCTGCCAGATAACTCTGATAGCTTCCAGATAAACAATGTGAGTCATGTAAAATGAGGAAGGTTGACACGGACCCAACACCTCTGGCAGGTTCAAATACACTGTAAAACCATTTTATTTCTTTAAAAAATTACTTTATAGTTGATTTTATAAACACACATTTCTTGAACTAACAAGTGATGAACTCTATACTTACAGGCCTTAAATGATTAATCAGTACTGTAAAAGGTATCATATTTAACAGAACATAGTGTAATAATGAGGTCAGTTAGAGCTTAGTTTACAGGTTTGTTTATACGGTGGAGCAAACTGCATTCGTAGAAATAAAGAAAGAAGGGTTAGCAGTGCTAGTAAAGTAGCCAGGGACAAAAATTCTCAGCCAACAAATTAAAAAAATTAGCAGCCTTATTAAATTGCGATTCAGCAAATTTAAAGGGCTCTATTTAAGCACACAGCATATTTTTTTTACAGAAGTTTTTAGTTAGTGAAGACCTTGCTTTTGGATAGAAGGTCACTAACTAAAAACTTCTGTAAAAAAATATGCTATGTGCTTAAATAGAGCCCTTTTAAATGTGCCGAATCGCAATATAATAAGGCTGTAGGTGAGGTGACCATTAAGGTTTTCTATTGTTCTTCCTTTAGACTTCCACTACACTGAGACCCCTATTCAATTTAGAAAATTGTAGTTTCGGGAGTTTGTAATGGAGCCCGTAAACTAATTTGCTATTCAATGGGCGTATTTTCGCTAGACGCAAATGATTTGTGGGTTACAGGCTTAAAATCCCTGCAAGTTGCTAAAATCGTAACTCCGACCCAGCTAAGCCTTTGATCTTTCAAGCCCGTAAATGTTATAATCGCAAAACGCAATTAAATTTCTACAATTCCTCAAGCCCGCAAATGTTTTCACACTCGTGAATGGCAAATGTAGAAGAAAATCATACGAGTACCAGATAGGACTCGCAAGCATGTTAAACACCTGTTTGGAGAACTGTAAATGCAAATATAAAATCAATACTGCCCTTTAAAAGACGAGAAAAGCGATGAAAGACATTCAAATTAATTGCACAACAGTCTCAAGCTCGTAAATCTGCAATTAAAAAATCATTTTTTTATGTTTCATTTCTGTGTTATATCAATCTCGGGAATCAATGGGTTAATATATATCAGGCCACCCACATGGACTAGAACAGTATCATCATTCATTCTTATTATTTTGTACATTGCCGGATTGCGAGTCTGATTGCATATCGGACCTCTAAACCCTAATTGATTGATGTTTAACCTCCATGTTTTACTGATGTCATGATGACGGTCTTATTTACTATTGGCTGTTTATAAATCGGTAATTACGGCCTTGCTTAATTGATCATGATCATGCTCTCAAATGCTACTTACAGGTGCATGGTTTACGGTTTAGGCTTTCGGCCAGGTAGTTGCGGGCTTGTTCAATTGAATCGCTCTGTAACTGTAGCAAATTTGCAATTGAATAGGGGCCCAAACGCCTAGTTGGCCTAACCGTTGTCAATACCATCTATAAGAGGGCGTCACCCCACTTTACTTCTTATCATGTTTTCTAATTGACTCTCTATTACCTCTTCTCACATGTCCAGTTATGATAGGGCAATCTTCCAGAATTCACATACAAATATACAGTTAGCATCATTACATCTTTAAACACCCATGTATGATACTTGGATTTTATACTGCACTCTCCTTGCTAATTAAAGGTTTCCCTGTTTTTAACTCTTGCTAATCGAACATATCCCCTTCTGGATCGCTACCTTGTTGTGGTGAAGGGGCTTGTGTAACTCAATGATGCTGTGAGCTATACCATGTAGGGTCACCCAAGATGGTCAGGTCATAGCAGAGAGGTCAGACAAATCATGGTTCACTGAAGAAGGAACTGGCAAAACACTCCAGTATCTTTTCCATGAAAATCTTGTGGATTAGCATACCCAGACTAAAAATGTGTCTGGTGTGCTGCGGTCCATAGGGTCACAGATAGTCAGACATGACTAAACAACAACAATTTAACATATACTGCTTATATCAGAAACATACATTACATTGATTCATTTGCACAACCCTAGAGGTGCCTACATAGGTATTACCAATAGAAACATTGCATTCAAGCTGCCTCTGATTGGCCAAAATGAATTATGAATTTTATGCTAATTTAGCTACTGTTTTTAGGATCATTCCTTCTCAAAATAAATTACCAGAAACTTGCAATGTTTATTTTGGGATTTTTTTCATGCAAAAATGTGTTTTCCTACACTACTGATTCTCCTCTATCAGGTGCATTTATAATCTAGGAAAATTCTATATACCGGTACCTTTAAGGCACTACTGTAGATTGGGGGGAAATTTTACGTGCTTCTGAAGTTTTTTGCAATATTTTTTTATAGTAAATCTTACTAAATCTTGCCTACTAATCGATTTGTTGCTTGACAGGGAAGGTTATCCTATGGGGGCTTACACTTCCATAAAGTTCTATTATGCTATTTAGAGAGCAGTTTCATAAAAAATGGATAAAGATCTTAACAGAATCCACAGTACCTATCTAATGATTTTAGGAAGAAAGACAAAATGTCCTTGTTCATTAAAGCAAAAAACTAATACAGAGTTTAAGTGAATGGCTGTATTTATTTATGTTAAACTTTGTGCAAATTATGAAGTCAAGCTCTTCAAAAGAGAATGCTATAAATTTGACACATCAGTGGTCCTTTAACAAATGACATCCAGCATTCAGATTGTTCTTCATCTGGGGTCAGATCACTAAGAATGGCTGTGATGTGCTGCAATACATCACTTCCTTCACAGTATTCACAATCTTTAATGTATTCAAATCCACAATGACCTCACTTACTCCACCCACACACTTTTTTTTACTATGCATCAGTAGAAATTGCACATTTACTGTGATCATTGTGCAGCTACAACTTAATTTTTTTTTATTTATTCACTACAAGATCTAGAAAAAAAATGTATTAATAATCTCATTAATGAATTGCATTTGTGCGATCCCTATGTTAGTTGACGGAGCATCATACGTATTTCAATCCTGCAGTTTCTATTAAAATTGAAATAATGCAAATATAATTCAATAATCAGCATATTCAGATTTTTTTGTGTTTCTCACAGAAAGTAATACATTATAGAATTAGTTCTAACTGTGAAAATAGGGTTTCACAAGGCTTCATGTCGCAATGTTGGATAATTGCATTACAATGGGCAGAGAGCAGAGAAATGCTTTTGTGAAGACTTTGATTGTGATCATTTTTTTTTTTGCATAAAATATACCCAAGATTGTTGTGATGGGATGTACGGTTAATAGGAAAGTAAACATAGTGAATCCTATGAAGAGCTTCAATGCACGCTTAACTGGACACTGTCTCCATAACAACATATTTTTTTCTTCTTAAAGAGCATTATATATATATATATATATATATATATATATATATATATATATATACAGTGCATATATATTGTACTATTTGTACAATCGTGTATAGTACCTGAGATTTTCAGCATTGCTTGTGCAGCTTTATTATTCTAATGTGCAGCTCATTGTACCTGATAAAGCGTGGGGAGTGGATCTAACTGCATAATAACATTGGTGGTAGCAAAAACAGTTGAATTAAGTATAGGTTTGTACTGTGGCCATAGTCTATTGTCCAATTTGTAAATTTATACACACTTACAACTGCTCTTAATATTGCCACATATTCTATTAGCTACTTGCACTCCATTGGTTTAGCACAGTTCAAATATTACGAGCTCTAAATAATTAAAGCTACACAAAATAGATTTTCTATTAGACCTGTAGCTCTAGCTTGCAAATGAAGTCCAGCCTGCAACTGAAAATATTGTTTTTAAATGTTACTTCTGAGTAATGTCGATCCCAGGACTCAAGAGGTTAACATACATCATGAAATCCACATGGACTAAAACAAAGGATCTAATGCATTTTATAGATCATTATAAATAATTCATTTTTAGCCTCCGATTGCAGATTACGTCTAACCTCCATTTTTTACTGACGTCATGATTACTCATTTATGTCTCATTACTATTGGCTGTGTCAAGAAGTAAATTACAAGCTTGCATAACTATTGTCAGATCATATGATCACGCCCCCTGAAACCCTACTTAAAAAGGCAGGGTTATGAGTTTAGGCTTAAGGAATTGCGAGCTGGATTCAATAGAATACATCTAAACATTTAGAGAACAAAACACCTGCAGCCAAATTTACGAGTTTGAGGCCCTATGTTAGTAGTGAAAAAATAAATAAGTTGAGTAGACATTTTAATGGCTAACGGAGCAGAGGTACATAGCCAACTTTCCAAGAAAAAAAGGATCCTCCGTCTGGTTAAAGTTCCTTTTTCCACTTTAGCCATATGAAGAAACCGATTTGGGGGTTTGAGACCTTGCTACATAACTATACTCTGTTAGCCATACAAATATAACTATATAAAGTATATCTACTTGTTTCTCGCAAAAACAGTGTGTAACTGATTGGTACATCAACGCACCCAGTTTGCATGAATACATCTGCATAATAGTGTGTCACAAACAATGATGATTATTTAAACAGTAGCTAGTGCAATAAATATTCAACGATTAGGTTCTTTAAGAATTAAAAAAAAACATTACTTGATTTTGTGGTTAAAGAGTCCCTTTAATATGCATTACACCCCCATGCAATTGCTTAGGGACTCTCGCCCATTAAACATTTTATCACAAATCTGTCAAAGTCGATAAGTTGCTCTAATAACTCTCTTCTTCAGCTACTGTGACCTGATCAGCACTCCTTGGTCCCACTGCAATGAGGCTCAAGATATCCTGACAGTCTTATCTACTTGTCACTCATATTATGCTGCTCTGCCACACAAGTCCTTCCATTGGATTCCCATACTTACATCTTTTCCCATCGCTTCTTATGAAATTACATGCAATTTAGGGTTACATATAAAAGTATATGTGTAATAAACAAAAATGTTAGGACCCAACCGTAAATTGTTAGGAGCCGTGATTCCCCGGCTCCTGTGATTTGTGAAGCTCTGCCCTAGTACCTACAGAGGTTACAAACTGTTGTGATTAATACCAAGCTTCCATAGACTATAAACTAACTTTTGATGTTTAGATGCTTCCGCAAAATAAAACCAAAGTTCAAAACAATTCTAAAACAGGATCAAGTCTTATCCCTTTCTCATATAAAACCTGCTATTTTGTTAGCCTGCACTGCATCTGTACAAACTTCTTTAACTTATTTTAACTTTTCTATTTAAACAGGTTTTGTACATTGTATGTATTCATGAAAACGTGAGAGCTGCAAAGGTTAAAAAAACATATACCGGTATATGATTTCCTTGCAACAATATCAGTACAGCTTTCTATAAAACTCAGATTAGGAGTGTGACAAATCCATTCTTCAGAATAAAATTATTTCTCTACAGACTTCAACTGGTATTTTTATTTGACACCAGTTTGTCAGAGGGAGTTGCTAAACCAGTATTTCTATAGCAAATAAATATATATATATATTTTTTCAAAACCAATATTATAATGGAAAAAACGAGCCTAAAATACAAAGGGATAGTCTGAGAAACTCCAATAAAAAGTCAGGTTGTGTGAGTAAGAGGAGTGTTTACATTTCTGGAGAGGTATGCTTGCATCTTTTGATGCAACATGCTGCTTCAGGGCAAGTGAGTGGAAAGAGGTGTGGTGTCAATTTTAATCTTATTCAGTTATCAAACAAGCACTCTGGAATTCTGCCTGTTCCCTCCTACTTTTACCCTCCCCCCATTGACTCCAATTACAAACATGCACACACATAGATAGGGTGGAACAAAATGGATTCCTGTAAACAAGAGGAGCTGGGTGAGAAAGAGGGAGGAGTACCAGCGTTGAGAACGAGGCAGTGGTGGAGGGGGGGGCAGTACAGGTAGAGGCCACTGCTACCAGAAGCAGCATGGAGTGAAGGTGGACTCTAAATGTATTAGGGTAGAGGAGCAGATAAATATGTTTATATACAGGTGACCTTTCCCCCTGCTTATATTTTTGGCTTGTTTATGGACCACCAAGTGCATCTATCTTGTATATGTCCATGGGGTCTTTAATCCTTGGCTTCTTGTCCAAGGAAAGAAAATCCTGAACACACACTCAGACACTCACACATATACAGTGGATATAAAAAGTCTACACACCCCTGATAAAATGACAGGTTTCTGTGCTGTAAAAAAATGAGACAAAGATAAATCATTTCAGACCTTTTTCCAGCTTTAATGTAACCTATAAACGGTACAACTCAATTGAAAAACAAACTGAAATCTTTTAGGTAGAGTAAAGAAAAAATATAAAAATAAAATAATATGGTTGCATAAGTATGCACACCCTTAAACTAATACTTTGTTGAAGCACCTTGTGATTTTATTACAGCACTCAGTCTTTTTGGGTATGAGTCTATCAGCATGGCACATTTTGACTTGGCAACATTTGCCCACTCTTCTTTGCAAAAACACTCCAAATCTGTCAGATTGCGAGGGCATCTCCTGTGCACAGCCCTCTTCAGATCACCCCACAGATTTTCAATCGGATTCAGGTCTGGGCTCTGGCTGGGCCATTCCAAAACTTTAATCTTCTTCTGGTGAAGCCATTCCTTTGTTGATTTGGATGTATGCTTTGGGTCGTCATGCTGAAAGATGAAGTTCCTCTTCATGTTCAGCTTTCTAGCAGAAGCCTGAAGGTTTTGTGCCAATATTGACTGGTCTTTGGAACTGTTCATAATTCCATCTATCTTAACTAAGGCCCCAGTTCCAGCTGAAGAAAAGCCACCACCATGCTTCACTGTGGGTATGGTGTTCTTTTGGTGATGTGCAGTGTTGTTTTTGCGCCAAACATATCTTTTGGAATTATGGCCAAAAAGTTCAACCTTGGTTTCATCAGACCATAACACCTTTTCCCACATGCTTTTGGGAGACTTCAGATGTGTTTTCGCAAAATGTAGCCTGGCTTGGATGTTTTTCTTCGTAAGAAAAGGCTTTCGTCTTGCCACTCTACCCCATAGCCCAGACATATGAAGAATACGGGAGATTGTTGTCACATGTACCACACAGCCAGTACTTGCCAGATATTCCTGCAGCTCCTTTAATGTTGCTGTAGGCCTCTTGGTAGCCTCCCAGACCAGTTTTCTTCTTGTCTTTTCATCAATTTTGGAGGGAGTTCTAGTTCTTGGTAATGTCACTGTTGTGCCATATTTTCTCCACTTGATGATGACTGTCTTCACTATGTTCCATGGTATATCTAATGCCTTGGAAAAAAATTGTACCCTTCTCCTGACTGATACCTTTTAACAATGAGCTCTGAAGCTCTCTGTCGACCATGGCTTTTGCTGTGGGATGCTACTAAGAAAATTTCAGGAAAGACCAACTAGAGCAGCTGAACTTTATTTGGGGTTAATCAGAGGCACTTTAAATGATGGCAGGTGTATGCTGACTCCTATTTAGAATATAGAAAAATAATGATCTATATAGGTAGTATCCTCGGTGCTTTACACCCCTTCATATATCAAAAAAGATTATTTAAAAAAAAGAAAAAAACTTTATTGGATACTATTGATCCGGAAACTACGCCGATTAAAATGTATAAATATGATACATAGATACTCTAATCATATGAGGTAGGAGTAGTAAGATATGTGGTGATATTCTATATTCATACCATAGACTGTGCTGCAAGATCCTCATAAATCAGGATATACTGGTACTCCTGTTGATACAGGATATACTGATAATCATAGGATAGTGCAGTGATATATAAAAAAAGGGTGGTATCTATATATATATATATATATATATATATAAAAACTGATATACATAAAAGTGAAATCTGATACCTGGAAAAATACTTAAATAAACTGGAAGACAAGACAAGCATAAATCAAAGGCTCTGCAGGTCCACTGTAATATGGAGTATTGCAAGAGGACAATGGCACTATTGGATATGAGCTAAACAACACACATATAGCAATATACTTGCTGTTCAGTAGTTAGAGCTCTCCAATATAGTTCTCCATAGACTCTCTATTAGCTATGAGTAAGCAAAGATGTTAGATATATAACAATACATAAATAAGAGATAGTAGAGCCCATATAATTTGTACAAAAGGAAAAGATACACTCCAAAGCGTGTTTGTACTTAACTTCCAGCGTTTCCAGGTTCAGAAAGTTGCAAAAAAAAACTCTGACTCCTATTTAACACAATTTGGAATGTAATTGCTTAATTCTGAACACAGCTACATCCCCAGTTATAAGAGGGTGTGCAGACCTATGCAACCACATTATTTTTATTTTTTTCCCTCCACCTAAAAGATTTCAGTTTGTTTTTCAATTGAGTTGTACAGTTTATAGGTCACATTAAAGGTGGAAAAAGTTCTGAAATTATTTATCTTTGTCTAATTTTTTTACAGCACAGAAACCTGACATTTTAACAGGGGTGTGTAGACTTTTTTATATCCACTGTGTATATATATATATATATATATATATATATATATATGTACAGGGGTGGACATTAGCGTGACTCCTACATATTTTTCCAGAATCCACCCCTGTGTATATCACATATATAGTTGTGAGCGTACGAGTCGTTGCTCACGCTTGCGGGCTCGCGAAGCGAGCCGCGGCCCTCGCGTAGCGAGCCGCGGGCCTCGCGAAGCGAGGGCCGCGGCTCGCGCAGCGAGCCGCGGCCCTCGCGTAGCGAGGTCACTGGGCAAGGGCCTCAGTTGCTGGCATGGAGCGCCGAAGGCGCTCCATGCCAGCAACTGAGGCCCCTCGCGAAGCGAGGGCCTCAGTTGCTGGCGAGGTCACTGGGCACGGGTCTCAGTTGCTGGCATGGAGCGCCGAAGGCGCTCCATGCCAGCAACTGAGGCCCCTCGCGAAGCGAGGGACTCAGTTGCTGGCGAGGTCACTGGGCAAGGGCCTCAGTTGCTGGCATGGAGCGCCGAAGGCGCTCCATGCCAGCAACTGAGGCCCCTCGCGAAGCGAGGGACTCAGTTGCTGGCGAGGTCACTGGGCAAGGGCCTCAAACCCTCGCAAAATTCACGTCGCTACTCAAAAAACACGACACACAAATTACGACACTCGCTAAATTTTACGAGGCACGCAAACAACGTACGAAACACGTTACCACACATTACGACCTCGCAAACATCGGACGCAACACGCCGACATACAAACATTTAAAACACAATACATACACACAGCACATACATAAAAAACTTACCTACACCAAGAGGGAGCACCCAGGACCTCAAAAATGCAACTTACACCTCGATTTTACTCGAAATAAAACAGTTTAGAGACTAAAAAAAAAACGAAGCGAGAGAAAAAATGGCCGCCGAACAAAACGAAAACGAGGCTACAGCACTCTAAACTCGCAAAACACCACAAGAAACTCGCAAAACACCACAAAACACCTACGGATATTCCGATACAGACCTATACCACACATTACTCGCCATTTTACACCAATGCGGAAGTACACGACTACGCTAACGGTTTGGTCTCGCGCACGCACAGTGTTACACTGCACACATTCAGCATGCTTATACAGCAGCTCCACACCACTAATGCTGCAGCAGCATCAACACAGATTGCCAGCTCTTCATCACAATGCTTCAAAATAGGTACAATATATTCATTTACTAATTTAGCTACCTTACTATTTCATTGCCGTCATTTTTTGACGGGCAATTCGCTAGTGTATATATATTTGTGGGCATATTTGTCTGTCCCAGCTCAGCTTCCCAGAATGCAGTGTAATAACTGTTTTTCTCGAAACTCTGAGCTGGAAGCAGGTTTTTTAACTTGCTTTAGACATTCAAATGTGAACACAGATGTACTTTTTATTTACTGTACTACTGTACGGTGGAGGGCTTCTATCGCTCTTTTGCCCACCATATTATAAATGATTGTTGTGGTGAACTACCTACTCATAATTTCCACAACGCAGGCTGAGATCCCGCTCCATGCTGATGATAGCCAGTAAGCTTGAAACAGCTGTACATGGATTGGATACTCGGCCTGTGTTTATTCCAGCCTTGGCTTTGCATTAAAGCTGTGTAATACAGCATGCATAAGCTTAAAGGAAGCCATGTTTGTTGATGGCTATGGAATGAAGAGCGAGGCATTTGTGGGCATATTTGTCTGTCCCAGCTCAGCTTCCCAGAATGCAGTGTAATAACTGTTTTTCTCGGAACTCTGAGCTGGAAGCAGGTTTTTTAACTTGCTTTAGACATTCAAATATGAACACAGATGTACTTTTTATTTACTATATATATATATATATATATATATATATATATATATAGTGGGAGAAGTGGATCAGAAAAGGGGAATTAGAACATGGCAGAAAAAAAGCAATTGACAAATATATAGATGGGATAGAGACAAAGGGACAACGAATACAGAGATTCATTGAATTATTTATTGTCTCCTTAAATATATCACCTCCATTAGTGACATATGTACGGTACATAGATTATTGAAGTACTTGTCTACTGTTAAGATGTCTATTAAAATAAATTGAAGACTAAATGAAAAAGTGTCACGGGCTGTTCAAGGAGGGAGGCAGTCTCCCCCTGGCATCACAAGTTTTTATACCCATTGCTCTACACTAAGGTCTCATGAGCAGAGCCCTAACATCAATTTGTAATGGTATGTCTTGGCGATTTCTGTATTGAATTACTACCCTGAACTAAGCAGCACTGCAAAATATGTTAACACTTATAGGACACATGTTGAAATAAAAAATATACATGTTAAAAAAATGTATTCACATTTCAATTGCACATGGTTGGTATCTATTGCTTACACTCACGTAGATATAAGGTTCTGCTCCTTTAAGTGCAGGAATGTGTAAGAATGAAACGGATCTGATTCATGTGTGGGGTCAGACATGAGGGAATGGGGGCTTGGGAAAGTGAGAGCAGAGGTTAAAAGCCAAGGCAGCCTGGGAATATCAGTATAATATGGCATGAGAACATGAGAATTCCCTTCACTACACATATAGCATAAAATTAATGTAGATACTCAGCAACATATAGCAATTTGCACTGACACTCAGCACCAATATGCACACACACATTATATATATAATGTCACAAAACTTGTGAACATGAAACATTCTACTAAATGTATATATTATGAACACTATATATGGCGTTACATTATATCGTAGAGACCCTTCAGTGGGATCAATAAAAGGATCACTTTTCTGCTTTCTAGTGATTCTCACAACAAATGAATAAGGTTTTTTTAAGCACTGACAGTTTGAACCTCTAATTTAAAGCACTTCTATTTCTATATAGATTACCGTAATAAATGTATATACATTTTGGGTTTGTGTGTATCAGAGGAGACATCACCTTTATAAAATACTAGACAAATGCATAAAATCGTATTATTCTTGCAGCTCAGAGCACATACAATATTGTAATTAACTGTATGAGGACACCTTTTTGTGTCTGCTAATATCTTTTTATTACAATCTTAATTATAATTAGAATGTCTCTGAGTAAATTTTGTTTGCCTAAAACAAAACGATTAATTTCAAAATAGCATTTCTTTTTAAATTAATTTCTTTCACTGTGTCTTGTCTCTGTTAGAATTAATTCATTCAGTTAATCTGTGAATATAAATATTTCTGTAGAACTACATCTGAGTATATTTAGATATTCTCTTTTTTAATGAAGTCCAGAAAAGTTTATACAGAAAGGTTTTTAAACAGTATTAAAATAAAGTTATGGAATCATAGTAACTAGGGGAAACTGACATAAGAAATGTAACGGATACATT